>JAOBBB020301382.1:0-10714 GCA_025331005.2 Zoanthus gigantus | reverse complement strand
TTCAAAGCCAACTTCTTTTGGCGCCTGTGGAAACCCACCGAGTAGAATAATGCCGTAAAAATCGCTAAAAAGTGTGATACCTTTCTGGTTTCTTTCAGCAAGTAAGCTCAAATGCTACCTTCAAGCTTCATGATGCTATCCAGTAATGAAGAGAGGCAAAAAAGGCAAGAAAATTAGCAAAAACCCACTTTTAACGGCGGCTACAGCAGCGACAAGACACTTCAACGTTGCCATCGCCTCATAAACTGAAAACACAATCGCTGGGGAATACACAACGTGGGATGTTTCCATAGCAATGCCTAATATGGATTAGAGAAAGCCAATTGACTGTTTTCATACAAAAAATCGTTCAAAATGGCAAAATTTCCCAGTAGTCAGAGGGTTAAGGAAGCTATATATTCAATTACAAAAAACATCTCTCATCTCTCAATAAACAAGTTAAGCATGTAAATCTCAAACTATTTCTGTAATTTTTTAGTCACTATTGTATTAATTCTCTAAATATCATTGTTACTATTCGATGTAAACACCACCACTGGTGTATACCTCACATTGCACTGAAGATGGCATATGCAAACACCAAAGCATGCTTGTCAAACTTAAAAATGTAATTTCAGTATTTAAAATTTGTTAAATTTACATAATCAAAAAATACCAAAAATAGATTACTGTACTGTAAGCTTATATCTTCAGCAATATATAAATGACATTACCTTTGTCCTTGCAATAATGGATGAATTCTTCTGGAGTAGGAATTCCACAACAGCATCTTGGCCATCACGAGCTGCACAATGCAAGGGAGTCAACCCATCTTTGTTTGGAAGATCAATCTTGGATCCTTTGTCACTTAATAGGGTAACCATTCTCAAGTGTCCATATTTGGAAGCAACATGAAGTGGGGTAATTATGTAATTCTACAAGGATGGAAAGTTTTGGTGGATTATAAGAACTGTGGCTAAAGAAACTTTTTTCAAACTGAGAACAAAGAATTCCACCCAAAAACACCATCTTTGATATCTACAAAAGATATTCTCCTTATCTATTATATCCATATGTTCATTTTTAACAGTTTGGAGAATTTTGCATTTCATACTTAAGACATAACAGGTGTAATCAATTCCTTGTTTCTCATTATCAAATGTGTTGTTTTTTAAAAATAGACTATGTAAGGGCAACAAAGATGTTGATAGACAACCTGGAGCTGAATGAGGTTAAACTAGATTTTTTGTTGGTTAAACAAAGTTGGGTTTCATTTTTAATTTTGATTGGTTAAACTTCTGGGCATCGAATAAACCAAAATTAAGAAACTACTAAAACAGATGATACAAAAAGAAAGATGGAATAACTGGATCAGATGGAAAAACTCAAACCTGAAAGAACTCAGTTGGCAGTTAAAACAATTGGGATATAAAGTCGATGACACCTGTGGCACAGCACAGCTTTGTAATTTGGGAAAGCTGCTCTATATTTTTCTAATTTATAAATAAAATTAATAAAAAACAGTCTATCCAGTCACTCAAATATTCCTTGATTCACAATCAATCTTTTACAAAGTCCGCCAATGGATAAAATGAATAATTCTATGATTTCATCATCAATCAATCAATCAATCAATCAATCAATCAATCAATCAATCAATCAATCAATCAATCAATCTTTATTTGTACTCACATTCTTGCATTCAAGAATTCATTGCATTCTTCTCACATTCATTCTATCCTTAGAAATATATAAAAAATTGGCTGGCTTTTGACTAAGAGAAATACCATACTTGCTTCTTGAATTTTTGCTTGACCCAGGGTTAAAGTTAACAGCCATTGAACAACCCAGCCCTGAAGGTTTTTCTAGTCTTTTAATAATGTTTTCAAAATACAGATCAGCGAACCGCTCAAAAACCTACCTCTTTTGGAATCTCAGACATATGTAATCAAACATATATATCGAAAATTAACAGTTTTTCGCGGTTCCTGTTATGTTTTTTGAGTCTTCAAACGTGCAAATAAAACAATTTTGAGACTGCTGGCGTTTTTTGACCGAGCATTAATTCAATTATGAAGTCCTGGTGTGATGACGTAGGAGAAGGTACTTGTGTAGCTTCCGGTTGAATACTGAAAATTGTCAACACAGCAATTTCATTCGTTTATGATCTAAAACACAGCAAAAACAGAGAACTTTAATTTGAAGTACTTTGTTTGTCATGCTTTTCCTTGTAAAACACTAACAATAGCGTAGGCGTCTTACTGCTGCTACGTCACAGGTACCAATCCCTTACTGCTCGGTCAAAATTTAAATTCCAAACTTCTTTTAATTAAAAGGCATACATGTATACGATAGTTTCCTTCTGTTTTTCGAATTTTGAGTTCATAGATTACAATAGTTTTCATCTAAAGATAAAAAGAGCGATGTAGGGACTTTAAAATATAAACGTGATAACAAGCTTACATTCTTTCTTGAGTATGGGTGATCATCTGCTTCATTTCCTCTAAAGCTTCCTCTGTTTCCTGACTGTTCTGAATCAGAGACAAATTTTGCTCTTCCAGCTCCGCAAAAATATCCAGCAGTTGTTGAGGATCATTAAAGTACAGTTCAGGTTCCTGCAAAGACAGCAACAATGAAGAAGCCATTACCACTGGTCAATACCACCACTACCATACAACATTACAAACACCATCACCACCACTATCATCATCACCACCACCACTATCATCATCACCACCACCACCATCATTTTCACCAATATTAGTACCACTGCCACCAACACCTCACCACCATCATTAACACCGCCACCACCACCGCCATCACCTTCACAAACATTATTACCAAAACCACCGACACTATCATCACCATCATTACCACCGCCACCAATACCAAAACCACCACCATCACCATCACTTTCACCAACATTACCACAACCACCAACACCACCACCACTACCATAAACACCACCATCACCATCACATTCACCAACAACATTACCACAACCTAAAGTCATGTGACTGACTCTTATTATTCCCATAAACAACATGATTGACAAAAGAGGATGATAAGATATGCGACTAAAGCAAGAGCAGCAATAGAAACTTGGAATAAGGTTGGGCAATATAAGTTCACCCCACCAACACCGTCATTACCATCGCTCATCACTTTCCCCACACACCATGAAAGTCATAAGTACAAGGCTTAAAAAAAGAATGAGTAGCAAATGGGAACCAGACGGTCAGTCATCATCACCCAGCTTCTCTTTACATAACACATACGAAACAAGAGATTTGGTAATGAGAAACCAAGAACTTATCAAACAAAAACAAGTATTGATTATTAAAGCTAAAATTCTCTCAAACTTGTTCAATGAAAAGTATCGGCTCATACTGGGACTGAAAGGTCCGATAAAGTAACCAAACAGAAAGGTTCTCCCACATACTTCATCACTATCCTCTTCATCATCAGACTGGGATGTTATGCTTTCCGTTTCAAATTCACTTTTCTTTCTAGAAAAAAATGAAAATGATTTATTGTTTATAGTTCAATGTAGGAAGACGAAAGCAATGACTCCTGAAAAACTTGGCAGAAAGTAGAAGAGAAGAAAGTGGCGAGACAGAACGAAGAATTAGCAACGAGTTTGGGTCAAATTTTGCAAGCCGGCTGAGCAAGAATAGTAAATTCGGGCAAAATGAGGTGAATAAGGTACAAAGTTTGGCAACGAAGAGATGAATATTGCATTGAAACTTTTTCCGTTAAAATCAGACGTGTTAAAAGTTACTAAGGGGGTTACAAACTGGGGTCGTCAATTTAGTTCACAAATGTGAAAAGTCTGAATCGCATGTGAAATTTGCGGATCAAGTCGAATTAAATTTGGCTCCTACATTCGGAGGGCCGTGATCGTACATCTATTGAGAGGCCGTTCGTTGGATTAGGATAATAGGGAAGCCCTGACGATGGTTCAGAAGATGAACTGAAAATTTTGGATTAAAAAGACCAATTTGCGAAATGTAGGTACTCACAAGAATCATTAGTTACACTGATGATGGGGTTACAAAACAAGAAGTTGAGTTATTGAAAGTGTTTTGTAAAATAATCTTCTTCTGGAAAAATTAGGACCGATACATGAAACAATTCCAGTGATGTTATGTAATGAGCTGTACTAAGAAATACAACATCAAATGAAGTAATCACCTTTTAGGTGTCTGTGAATGTGGAGTTGATGGTCCTCCGAGTCTCTGTAAGGTAACAAATTCAGTAAATTAACGTTTACTAGGAAAGAAATATTAAACCAGTCAAAGTAAACCCCGACATCCCCCACCCGGGGATGTAGGTGGGGACTTATTTTGAGCAGCATACAAAATTCGACAATATCCCTGCCATCTGCGGCCATATTTTTTTTGACAAATAGAAAACCAATCCCTTATCCCCTGGAGCAGCAAAATTTATTTTTTTTCCAAATACTTCATAAACAGGAAAAACGTTTTTGGTTTTGTTAATTTTTCTCTTTAATGTAAATCTGACTGTATTACTGTATTTGAAAATGTGTTCATACAGTCCTGAAAATCATCACCATGATTTACAGTAGATCTGTTACACTAAGTATTTCCTTCCTTCCTACTAATTCCTTTATATAAAATATTTACCGTAGTCAAAATCGATTCATCTTATATTTTTTATTGTTTATTCGCCTTTTTTGATACATATATCTATCTATATAATATATTTACAAATACAATTAATCCATGTCATTGGACAAGAGTAACAATGCAAATGAGCTATGTATAAAATCTCCACCAACGCCCCACATATCCCGGTGTGGGGTGGGTCAGGGTTTACTTTGACTAGTGCATAATTCGCCAACCACCTGAGTGCCCGCAATCTGCAACTCAGAAACTATTAAAGTATCAAGGCCAAATTTGGTGGATAGTGAGAAAATAATTACACAACGTGCCTTTCGATTGGACCGATAATGGTGAGCTCAACTTCTATCATATGTCTTACATAATTATATCACATACTTGCAACCTTGGATTTGTCAAATGATATCACAGAAAACAAATAGGATCAACTACCGTCTTTAAACTGAACGCTATCTCTGAAAGATCAAGAAATAGATTTGACAACTAAAAAGAACCCAGGAGTCGACTAGGTTAAAGAAGACAACACAGAGTTATTGACAATGAATTTGGGGGCTCAAAAGACCCTAGTTAGACTGCTAGAGTTAAGAAGACAACACGGAGGTTACGTACTGTTAACAGATTTTGGCGCTAAGGAAACCACCAGGGATCAGTTAGAGTTAAGAAATAACAAACAGCTATCACCAATGGATTTGAGGGCATTCCATAAATGAGATTCCCGATAAGCTATGAATACGACTATGGCAGTAAGTATTGGAAAAAAATTAATTAAAAAAAAAAATTCAATCACTAGTTAAAGTTTTGTTGCACAGTACATTTTTTGCTATATAAAGTGTCATGTATTGATAACAAATAATGAAATGCAGTAAAAGCCCGCACGTGCTAGTTATGATTATCTTTCAACCATGAGGTAATTTCTACCACCACCCCAGGGTTGTCAAAACAAGCCGGCAACCGGCGCATTTCACCAGCTACTCTGAAAAATGCGCCGGCTACTATAATTTCGTATGCTTGTAGCTCAATTCAGTTTTAGCAATGAAGCTGCAGAAAGAATTAAAACTGAACAGTAGACATTAAATCAAATTTGAAAGGAAGGAAGAAAATGGATGAAATTTGAGTGTGTCAAGATTGAGAATATAGGGGATTTTTCACATCAGATCTAATATTGAAGATTACCGTCATATTTAGTATATACTTGGGAAATACGTCATCACGCAAATTCATGCATGTAGAGAAGAAAGCGAACCAGGGCTATGCTAGATTTTAATTTGGTTAAAAAGAGGAAGTTCAATGAAAAACAAGATGAGAATGATCAGAAGGCAGCGATCAGGGTAAGATGTGTTTCGTGTTTTCTGGGGCATCCTCCTACTTTTTTAGCATCACCGGCTATTCTAAATCTTTATGACAACCCTGCCATCCTACTAATTTTGGCCAAATTTCACTCCCGTTCTGCTTTTTCTTTATGATGATTTTATTAGTTCAGTTTCAATGTAAATAATTACAGCGTGCACTACTAACCTGACTACTTCTGCTTAGAGTTCTGCTGCTTCGGCTGCTTCTTTCAGTTGATACTTCAGAAAAAAAACCAAGATTTATTGAATGTTTATAATTTCTGTATATAGTGCTCATAGTCCACATTAGTTGAAAAGGTTCGTCAATTCAAACAATCAAATATCATTTTTTAAGAATCAGGACAACATTTTGTCATTTTTTCAAGAGATGTCAGCGCCCCAAGCTGCGATCGTTTTAGTCGCCATTGCGAGTAGAAATAAGAAATTGGCGACCAGAACTGTCAGAAATGTCGCCACTTTGGCAACCTCTTTCTTGGCCATTTAGATTTGTCTTGACATTCAAACATAATTAAAACCTACAACCACAAATGTTTCTATCGTCATTTCCTTCTCTTTAAAAACTTTAAAAATTATCGTTGTTGGCCAAGCTATTCGCTCGCATAGTGTCCGTTTTGGTACAAAATAAAGAAACTGAGACCAGCACGCCAGAAATATTTCTCACAGTCTGTTGGTTGGGCATGGTTTTGACGTGTTACCTTGAACCACCCCTTTGATATAATTTATAACGGATAATCATAATGGCAACGAAAACAATGAGAAATTGATTGTTTTCTGCTTAATGTGACACATTTTGATGGTGAACCGTAGGTAGAATGACCAATTTAGATGATCAAAATAAAAGGACCACAGTATAAAATCAGCGTCAGTGGAAAGTGTAACAATAATGAGTTCAAGGTGTAATAGGCAATTATTAAAACTGTGTATGTAGTAAATGATGTAACTTACTTTCTATTTCATGGTTTCATCACAGATCATATTTTTTCAATCAAGATTTAAAAGTGTTAAAGGATTTCAATCTATGTACACTTATTATTCATACAAAATAATGTTGTAATATAAAAAAAATTATATACAATTGTAAACTGGGCTTAAAATTCTAATCTACGTTATCATCATAATCATTATCATCATCATCGCCATCATCACCATTTCCTAGTTTCCCAATCCTGGGGTCATTTCTTCCGTGACGTTCAACTTCCTGTATCTTCTTCCACTACCTTACTCCAGGTCTTCTTTGGCCTACCTACTGGCCTTCTACCTTCCACCTTCAGCTCTATATATCATTCCACTACCTTACTTCCACTACCTTACTCCAGGTCTTCTTTGGCCTACCTACTGGCCTTCTACCTTCCACCTTCAGCTCTATCATTCTCCTAAGTATGCTATTCTCATCCTTACGTTTTATATGAACAAACCATCTCAACCTCGTTTTCCGTAATGTGTTCAAGTTTCAACCAACATTTTCTTCTAACCTCTTCATTAGTAATCCTGTCCTGCCATCTTACTCTTGACATGCTAAAACTAATAATTATTATAACCAGAAATAAAATATAACCTTAAACATTTAGAAACATACTGACAGTAATAATAACAATCATTTGTCCTGACAAAGGTGACTTATTATCAGCCAGGAAATTTTGGATTGTTTCTCACCTTTTTTTCGTGATGCTGGTTTTTCTTTCTTCTTTTGTTTCTGTTGAACCGAACAAATTAATGCATTCATTAGCAATCCTGTCCTGCCATCCTACTCTTGACATGTATCTCAATATTCTATGATCATAACTAGCAGAGCAGTCCTCCCAGTATTTCTGTTAATGCCCATTTTCCACAGCATTCAGCAATGCCGGCCTCACACAGTAAACCTTAACTCTTTCATAATTTCAACCATCCTCAGGGATTTAAAAACATGAAGTTAAACCAACGCTTGTTTTTGAGTCAGTGAAAAAATCACTGACTCTGGTAGGATTTGAACCCACGACCTTCGGGTTACTAGACTGCCGCTCTACCAGCTGAGCTACTGAGTCAACTGGGAGGGGTGTGTGGATATCTTAACTCTTTCCTCTAATGAAAATCTATGGTCTACTAGCAAGCTTGCCAATTCCCTCCATTTACTCCAAGCACAGGATATCATATCCCTTACTGCCGATTCTCCCCTCCTCCACATGAAATCAGATAAGATAACAAAAGCTGTCCACTATTTCCAGACTATCTTCTCCCAACTCTACTCTCCAAGGCACTGCCACAACAATATGAAATGTACGTATCTTATCAATAAAAATTCCATTAACTAAATATCGTACATACGATTTGTGAAACTTCGATCTGTATCAAGGTATGTACCATATTGCAAGAAATTAGGCCAACTTCCTTTTAAACTCAAAATGAAGCAAAAAAGTTTTACCCTTATTTCTTCTCGCTTTTTCCTTTTGGCATCTTTCCACTCCTAACAATTAAGTTTAAGAAAACAAGGTTAAAACACATCTGCACAAAACTAAACTTTTATTGCCTTTTTAGAGCATTTCAAAAATAACATTTTTTGTGCATCACACTTGATAGAAAAATAAATAATAGTATTGACTAATAATTAAAAGTGACTGATCAATTTAAGCTGCTATACCTGAGGTGTGAGAGAATCTAGGAACTGTTTGTACAATAGATACTCCTTCAAAGTGTCTTCATTCTTTGAAATGTCACTGTCAATGAAGCAGATAGTAAAAGGAAAAAGTCAGTTGTATTGGTAACATTGCCACAACTGGGATCAATCCCAGTTTGTGGTAAACTACTCGCCAACCCCTCCCTAGCATTATAGTTTACTTTAGCCCTAACCCTAACCCAGGGAGGGGTGAGTGAGTAGTTTGTCACAAACTGGGATTGATCCGCAACAGTTTTACACTCTCTTTTTTAAATTAAGAACCAGTAAAATTTAGCTCAGGCCCAATGTTCTTATTTTTTCGGTAATTTCAGGCTCAAAATGTTCTTATTTTGTTCCTAAAGGTACTTAAATGTTCTGTGTACTCCGATGGGGTTAACCGACTGCATATGTCATGATATTGAAGTTTAGTGACGTATTTATCTGAAAGAATGTACAGTAAAGATCATGAATTTTGAAAAAAAGAACCGTTAACATTACACTGTCGTCGCGGTCTGATGCTTGTTTTGTTGCTGTGCATGTTTCTTTTATCTATTATTTATTTAATTTTTTTTTTATTTTGTTAAAACAATTTCAGCCTCAGGTTGTTCTTATATTGTTCTTATTTTTCAAGCGATTTCAGCCTCAATGTTCTTATTAAGTTTGTTCTTAATAAAAAAAAAAGAGAGTGTACTTGCTGGTTCAAGTCCCATCACAGTCCGAACTTTTTAAATCCAGGCTTCAACATCTTTATTCACTGCACCCAGAAAAAGTTATAACCTCGATTGATTTAGCTCTAAAAATGAAGCAGGGTTCGAAATTAGCAGTATAGTCCTGATAGTCTACACATTAATGAAAGTTCTGGCAGACTTACTAACTTGTGTTCAGACTAGTCCGGGTGTCTAGTTAAAATATTGTCTCCTGCCAAATGATAATAAAAGATTTTAAATTGTCTGTGCTCCCATTCCAAATCACGTCATTTCATTACAAGTAATTTTATACGTTCTTTTCTGCCTACATGAAAACGACTTACTCCACATACAGTATGTTGACTGAAAGATGCTGTGTCACCTTGCACCATTAATTTTTGCACAGAAAAACGGAAGAACATTGCATTAGGCAGAGCTCAGTGTACTGAACTACATGGCTGGTGCTGTAACATAAATGGTAAAACGCTGATAAAATCAAGTAAAAAATGGGAAGGACTAGTAAACTTGAGTGGTTACTACTACATCTAGTGACAGTGTACTGAACTAATGGCTGGTGCTGTAACATACTGTAAACGATAAAAAGCTGATAAGGTGAAGTAAAAAATAAGAAGGACTGCTAGTAAACCTGAGTGGTTACTAAAACGAATGTCTAGTTAAAAAAAAAATCCAATTCCTATGCCTGTGAAGGGTAACTGATCTAGACTGCATATGCTATCAATATGCACCTTTTAATCGCCATCATTTGAGCATTAATCTTCTTGATCTCTGCAACTTTTTCCAACTTCAGTTTAGTTTCTGTTTCAGCTCTGATGATTGAGGAAAAAACAAAGATTGAGATCGAATGTCAGCTCATAGTTTGAATCATTATATGTACAGTAATCAGTGAGTGTTGGCAGCCATAGTTAGAAGGGACGGGAATGTGAATGGCGCAGCTCAAAAAAAAAATCATATTTTTGGTTTACTCTTTACTTTTTTTATACAGGTGATAAGGTTTTGTTTTCTTTGCCTTAAACTTTGTGGTATAAAATCAATCAAATGTTTCTCCATTACCTTTAAACAAGTACTGAGACAATTTCTGTTATTACATCCTTAAGCTTAAGGAAGTTGTAGTCCCGAGAAACATAAAACAGGTCTTTTCACATTCTAATTTTAGTGATAAAACTCCAAGCACAACCTCGTTCCTAGGGCCTTTCTCTGTGAGAGACAGAGGCCCTGGGAAAGAGGTTGCTCCAAGCAGGTGCTCAGCTCAATGCATATTCCTACATGCAGCTATTGTATTTTCTATTGTTCTTTGTCGTCGTCGGTGTCACCGTTCTCACGATCATAGCTTGGGGTCCCCAGCTAGTGTACTAAAGAGAATACATTTCAATAGTCCTCTGCACTAAATTGACTTTCTTAACTTCT
>JAOBBB020301297.1:0-10715 GCA_025331005.2 Zoanthus gigantus | reverse complement strand
CCCCCCCCCCCCCCCCCCCCCCCCCCCCCCCCCCCCCCCCCCCCCCCCCCCCCCCCCCCCCCCCCCCCCGGGTCTCGTAATATCGAAAAGCTCCCTCTCTTCGCTTCCGACTCTGAAGCTGTCAATCCAAAGGACTTGCCCAACTGACGCGGCCATTTTAGTACCCATGCCACTACTCATTTTTGTAGAAGGCAACTGCTGTGGTCGCTCTGCCATGTTCTTATTTATTGTCAAAGTTTCTCCTATTTTTCGATGATATATTAATAAAACGAGAAGTAAATATAAACTAGCAGGAATTTGGCTTTATGCTTGACGGATGCGAGGCAAGATAACTAAGACAACATTAAGTTCATTTGAAGAAGGTCGAGAGAGAAATCCTTCCGAAAAAAAATGTTTGGTTGTCCACCAGCTGCAAACAATGAGACATTTGAGAGACTTTTAAAATTTTCTCTTCAGCTTGGAAATAATTTATTAAGGAACCAAATTTCGAAGCGAAATAAAAGATGATTGAAAGAGATACTTGATGAGCTTCCTCCTAGAACCAAACCACTGTCATCTCGCTGATGCTGATGATGGCTCTGATCTCTCAGTGATGGTCTCCAGGCCTCGCTCATGGCTTAGCATGTTCACAATATCTCCAAAGCTGCAATTCAATACAAAGAAAGTAAGAATGAATAATTTTATCAACACCAAAAAAGTAACAACTACTTTATTAAAGAGACCACAAATTTAGTGCTTTCTATCCGAGGTTTTATGGAATCAATTTATGAAGCAAAGTTAGCACAACGCAAATAAGTAAATTTTTATTTTGCAAAAGCGAGTTTTGATATTATTTTTTCGTTTGGAGTTCACTATTCTCTTTTTTTCAGACTGTATTTTAACTATAACATCATACATCGATCCCTCAACTAAACAAAGGCTTGATGTAATCGATAAAGCTGCTACTCCAAAAATATTTGACCTCTTAGTAGGTCTTACAAAAACAAACAACTTACATTCTATATTTTCTAGGATAAATTAACAAAAAATGCGTATACTTGAGTGGGTGTTCGACTGTGGAATCAGAATCTAGAATCCCTTTGGAATTCAGAGGCCAAATAATGAAAGGGCTTATTAAAGGGGAATCTCTACGTTAATTATAAAAAAATGTATATCCAAGGAAAATTTGTAATGAAATTAAATTATTCTAAAAGAATGTGACAAGAAACTTTTTTACCGATACGGCGGCCATACGGAATTCATTAAGTTTAAGGAGTATTATGGGATTCCTAGGAGACAAAATAAATCTCACGTGACAGACTGGAAGTGAAATGACTGTCAAACTTCCCGCCAAAATTTTTTTAACTTGTAAACATTACTTGACGAGGAGCACGGCAGGGGAACATTATAGAGTAACAATGACAATTTAAACAGTGGTAAATATATATACAAACTGTATTGAGTACGGGTACAGTGATACTCCATATAAACGCGACTTAGTTTAGAAAGTTCATCATGCTTGGCATGCTTGTCTAGATCTGTTATTGTGTACTGAGCACTAAAGAACAAGGCAATGCCTAAATTGAAGCGAGGCGAAAGGTACAGCTCTTTATCGACAAAATCGCTTCCTCTCACAGAAACATTGGGAAACTGTATAGAACTAGGTAAGCGGAAGGCAAAACGTTTTTAATAAAACAAGTGAAATTGTTATTACTTGCATTACAGCATAATTTATGCTATTGCTTTACCTTTTCCTTTGTGGCACTGCAGCTTTCTAATTTTTGGGTTCACATTTTAAAAAAAAAAACAGAAATACGTGACCGGTAGGGAAGCAAGTATATAGTTTCAGAAGATTGTCCGAGTTCTTAATTTTCTCAACGCTTAAGCCAAACTTTTCTCTTGAGTGCATATTATTTCAGTTTCCCGATCACATCCTTTCAAAAAGAGCTAGGATAGGGTTGGTTTTCCAAATTTAAAATGATTTAAAGATCCTTCCAACCGTATACAGTCCGTATTTGTCAGCCAGAACATTAATTGAACAAGATCGCAAACTGCGCGAAACTAAGCCGTCGATTGTAAGCATGCAGTTGTTTACAAATTTTAATGTGACCTGTATATAGCTGTGCAATCACCGAGGTTATGTTGGCTTCACACATCGACATCTACACCAACGTGTTCAAGAACATAAAAGCTAGCGCTTCTTTTTCATCAACCGGCAAGCATTTTTGAGTCAAATATTCTTTGGCTCCCAAAGATCTTAAGCTGAAACAATTTAACTATCTTACTGAAGTGTACGAACAATTTCATTGCCTCTTCTATGAAAAGTTGTTAATTTATACTTAGAGACCTACTCTGAATGTACAATCAGTAACTTTATTTCGTAGCTAGTTTACTTTCGCGAATTTTATGGTTCATTTCATACTCCTCGCATGCTTGTTTTACCAAGCCTGTTGTACCATTCAATTGTAACGGGGGACTAGCTCCACTTTCAACTTCTTTAATTTAATTTCTTTATTGGTTTTGTTGGCCTCTGTGCTGGCCTTGGCAAAGCCGGCGTGGCTAAACTTCGGCCAGCACAGAGGCCAACTTACTCCTACAACAACGGTAGCAAAAGAGGCAAAACTGATGGGCACGTTTTACCATATATCAATTGCAAACAACAACCACAACAGAAAGGGTCACCGCGTGATCAAAACAAAAGATCTAAACAAAAATTAACTTGCTACGTTGACACACTTAATTAAGACCAAAGTACGGTCGAAGCGTCGTCTTTTGCAGTTGATTTTTAAATTCAAAAGTTTTACGGAACCTTTATTTTAGGATTAGAACTGAAACGTTTGTATTGTTCACCGCCTTAAATCTTTTATGGCTCGGTGGAAGTCTTGTCAAGGTTGAAAATGCCTGGTCTTTGCAAGACAAAAACTAAGTTCTAACTCGAAAAGGGACGTAAACACTGTGTGTGTACAAAGTTAGTAGGGTCGAGTGGTTCAGAAACTTGATGACTTTCTTTGTTATATGTTTTTGTTCTCCTTTTCCCTATTGAAATATGACGTTGAACGTGCACAAAAAACAAAAGACTTTGAAAAGTAAATGAGCAAGCAGACAATAGACTAGTGAAGCATCGTATCTAGAACAAAAGATCCTAACCGTGACCGTGCACACAACATGAAACAAAGAAACATTGTAATCTTCTTTGTACCTTGCAAACTTTCCTAACTAGTCCACTCTAACAACTTTGGTGTGTATAACAAATCGATGTTCAATTTATTCATTGAAATAATTAGTGTTCTCATAATTCTAATTGAAAAGAGTTGTCAATTAAGTTCTTAGCTTATATGATTGCAGGCATGAACCTAACAATAGTTCGATAGCGGATATTTACATAGCTTGTATAATCTAAGTTAGTTACTGTTTACATTACGTGTCGGTGAATAAGCCTTTGTATTATGTAACATTATACGTCATTTGTGAATCACATCAAAATGCTGAGATTAATAAAGTAGATTGAAAGATACAGTCCCCGAGTGTGGTTATGTCCTTGAGAGTTCTATAAAAGTAGTTATTTCCAAAGGTTTTGTATCACGACCAGCCCATGATACAAATGGTTGAAATGCTTAGTATTGTTAAAAGTTGTATTGAATTTCAATACGTATGTTTTCTACATAGATTAACCCACAAAAGAATAGCAAAGTTGATAAGATGCCAGTCTTGCGCCCAGGAGAGTTCGATTCCGGACGAATCTATGGCCAGGTTATGGCGTCCAATGATTTTGCTCTAAGTAAAATAAACATATACAAAATGCAAATAAACCATACAGGGCATCGAACCTCTCGATTCAATTGAGGGACCTAAAAGCGCGTCACAGAAGGAGTAGATGTGTGATTCCGGTATTGTGTGGTCTGTCTGTCTGTTCGACCGTTAAGGTATTTGTAGTATCTATATATGATATGACCTGCTGTAGGGGTGGATGCAGCACCAGACAAGTAAAAGCAACTTTCGCATGTCTATGTGAAAAAAGCACACGATAAATCGGAAATGTCAACGCCGAACAAGTGCCTTGATCATTTCCACAGTTAAAGTTTCCTGAGTGTCTCCATTTTACATTGTGAAGCAATTAGCTTGCAGTATCAGTCCCCCTCTCACTTACCGCAACAGTAAAATTTGGCCCACATTGAACTGGGCCTTAAACATTTTGATCTACATTCTTTACTTACGCATAACCATAATCCTTGCGCCTTGGGGGGTAAGCTATTGATCACTCGCAGCCATATTGTCTTGTAATCGATCTGTATTGACATTTCAAATGAGCAAAAACAACTTTTGCTGCGCACATGGTTATTTAAACAACGGCAAAAAGAATCCCTAGCTGCACTTCTACATAATTCCGAAAGATGCAGCCCTTAGAAGATAGTGGCTTAGCAAAATACGACGAGTCAACTTCACGTAAACTATAAACACTCGTTTGCGTTCGTCTTACTTTATTCATGGAGTAAAATCTGAGAATTCACAAGATTTAGGATCTTTAGTCATAACCACAGTGTTAAGTCACCCAAGGTGCAGCAGAAACTGTTTAAGACCCTGTAGTGTTAAGAATGCAAATATTTTCAACAACTGAACAAGCTTAACTAAGCGAAGAAAACTTAAAAACTTGATGTTCACGTTAAGTTGTCTCGTCGTATTTTGCTAAGCCACTATCTTCTACGGGCTGCATCTTTCGGTGTTCTGTAGAAGTGCAGCTATGGATTCTTTTTGAACATCCACGCGCGCAACAAAAGTCATTTTTGCTCATTTAAAATGTCAATACAGATCCACTACAAGACAATATGGCTGCGAGTGATCAACAGCTTACCCGGCCCAAGGCGCAAAGGATTATGGGGTATGCGCAAGTAGAGAATGGAGCTTTTTTTAGGATAAAATTATCATGAGTCATACTAACATTTCAAGCGTCTTCAGAGTCTTCGAGTTTATAAGGACAATAAAAATCCAACTTTAGCTCCAAAACTCCATAGAATTTGAAATTATATTCAAAAATGAAAACTTACCCGTTTCCTTTTAAGAGGTCTAGAAATGCGTGAAATTGTTTGAATGAGGCTTCTATGCTTTCGAGAACACGGTCATCTTCCAATATGCTTGGTACTCCGCCTATAACAAACAGTCAAATTTCGATATTAAACACTTGAAGACAATTATTAGGAAAGGTGTATGCAGCTAGTATTAGGGCTTAACGCTCTTTTTATTACTAACCTCAAGGTAGCTAGGAGTTTACCCAAAGCACTGTGTTATGTGTTTGTGCGACAGAGCACTGACCCCCTTTCCTGTTGTCTCTCTAGACTTATTTATTGTTCGAACTTGTTTTTTGATCCAGTGTTTCAAGAATTTTCCTCCACTGTCCACCAATATTAATCTAAAGCACTATTTTTATTATCTTGGCTACATAACAGTTCGTACTTAACTATCCTATGTATAAAGCTCATCTCAAGCTTCTCTAACCTATCCCTAATTGTAATAAACAACACATTTATGCACGAATACATAAAATTTAGTAAACTGACCGTTTTCAGGGATACGCCTGTTCGTTATTGTCTGAGGTATGAAGTTCTCTGGAAAGATTGTTCGAGGATGTAGTGGTGCCTGAGAAATAAATTTAACAACTTTCAAGAAAATCAAGAAAATTTACAGAGCAAAAGTTAACAGTACGTTTTCTAAGTGTTGGATGCGGCCGAAAATATAACACTGAAAAGTATAGAAAGCATAAGCAAGTAAATATTTACAGTCACTAAAATGGGCACTAAAGGCTACGGTGGTCGCGGGCTTTACAACTTAAATCAATCAATCAATTAATCCAATTTTGAAATTTAAATCTACTAAAAAAATAGTGAGCCTGAACGCTTACAGCCTTAGACACTGCTATTTCGGTCTTTTGGGCTTTTTCAACATGGCATAGTTATCATACAGGCTCAGGTTTATACACAAGATAATAAAGAACAATTAAAGTGTAAAGCTTGTGGGACGCAGCATAACATATAATCACAAGAATTCATAGAGCATGCGTGCTAGTACTAAGTACTTGCAATCACCAGAATAGACCCTAAGGTTGCGTACATTGGTGGCAGGTAAATCATGCATGCGAAGCCTGATTGTTAGCAGCTACTAAGTGACAAGTACGCATGTGCTGTCTAGATGAAATTAAAAACAGAGTTACAGTGCCTACAACATTTTTTTTATATTTCTTTATCAAAAAGTATATATTTTGAAAAGGACATCCTCGAAAGATTTTTTTTATTTGAGCAAAACATGAATTCTTTACGAATTTTTAAAATCAAGAAATCTCTACCTTAAATTGGTCAACCCCTTCCGCTGACCGTGATGTTGATTTTAAAGGAAAAGTCTTTCTATTTCTTTTTCCTTTTAAGGGAAACCGGATCGGAAGAACCTATACTTATGTCACTTATGTTGTGCTTATGCTGAAACACTTTTCCAGGAATTTTTTTCCTGCCCTACAAGAAGTAGCTGGGTTCCTCAATGTACGTTATATTCACAATCCTTGGCGATTGGTATGCCAAAATGGCGCCGATTTTTCTTGATTTTAAAAATTCGTGTTTTGTTCAAATCTAAAAAACTTTAGGGAGATTTCCTTTTAAAATTATGTGTTTGTGTATAAAGAAATAAAAAAATAAAATAAACGTCATAGGCACTTTAAGCAAAGTAATTTCTATTGAAGTGAAATTGTATTCAAATCACAGGGTCATAGCAAGACTTCGAAAACTGGGGAGTATAACTAATCGCTAACGGCGAGAGCCTTTTAGAGGTTTCCTTACCTGTTCGCGGACTTTCAATAACCTAACTTCCTGTTGTAAACGTCTGTTCTCTACTTCAAGCTGAAATTATAACACTCACGATTACCTTACTGTTATTCTAAAGGAGCGCTGTTAAAAACACTAAAGTTCAAGTTTTAGGGAAAAAAATGTATCACTGCGCTCATCCAACAAAGAGCCGTCAATTCTTGCTTCAAGTTCGTTAAGTCATGTATCGCGCCTTGCAATGCAGTGAACTTATATTGCATATTATAAGGGTTAGTGACATTCAGTTCGTGGTTTCTTTACAAATGTACCCACTTTCTGGCGACACAAAAAGCTCAAAAATTGTTCATAATACATTTGCTTTGCTTCGTGCATTATTCAAAAATTTCGTTCATTTTGTTGCCAGCGAGTGGGTGTATTTGTAAACAAACCACTCACACCTAATCACTAATCCTTAATTATAAGATATATATATATATTTTTATGTAAAAAAAAAAATGTCCTTTTTGAGAGGACATTCTCAGTTACAGCACCAAAACTACGGAATGCTCTCCTACTGCGCCTAAAGTATTCCACTTCGTCAGATCTTTTAAGTCATCATTTAAAGCCTCTATTTTAAAACTCACTTTTAACGTTAAAAAATCTTCTTACTCTAACCTTTTTAGTTCTTTAAGTTTCATTATTTTTGGGGTTTCAGTTATTATTATATACAATATCACATAATTAAGGTTTAGAGATTAGGTGTGAGTGGTTTGTTTACAAATACACCCACTCGCTGGCGACAAAATGAACGAGAAACTTATTATGTAATTTGATAGATACTCCATCTGCCTAGACTAGCACTTAAGCTATTTGCAGATGGAGTGCAAAAAAAAAAAAAAAAAATCTGTTAATTTAAAATTATTAAATGAAATAAAAATATTACAGAAATATAATGCACGAAGGGAATAAGCCAACAAACACGACGGAAACGAGACATGCAAACTACAACATTAAGAAAACCAATGAAGAAATTTTTTAACCTTGGTGATTTACGCTTTGCTCCGCTTTCAGAGAAGGCGTATCCTCACTGATTTGGCGTGATGACGTGGCAACAGACACGACGAAAACCGAGACAAGCAAAGTACAACGTTTAAAATAACGGATGACGAAGATTTTTTTGCTTTGTGTACCGCCTTCAGATAACAAGACGTAACCTAACTGATTTAGGAAAAATGAGAACCATTCAGGTTAAACAGTTATATGCGAACGGAAAAACGCTAGGCGAATATTTGGTCAGTCATGTCTGTTCAATCCCTTCTTTTCTCCCTTGAAATTTTTTTTTTAAATAAAATAGAACGGGAAATTTTCTAACAACTTCAAAAAACGTTTCATGAAACTCAGCTCAGTTGCGACATCTTTGCACAAAATTATGCTGAAGAACTTTAAAGCCGCTTATTCTTTATTTTCCACTTGCACCTCTCTCATTTCTTCTCCACATTTAAAAAGTTGCAACTGAAGCTAGAGAAAAGCAGAAGAAGCGAAGAAAAAAAATGAATAATTAATTCCTTTCGGCTTTGCTTTCATCAATTTTCCAGTTGTGCTTTTGTCTCTGTTTTCCTGGATCACACTAGAGCGTAAGGCATCTTCCACTTCTGTTTCCGCCTCTACTTCCGACACTAATAGGGACTTTAAGATGCGAGGATGGCAACGACGACACGAACACCAAAGAACAATAGCCTTAATTACTAAATACAATAGTTGCACGCTGGAATGCAGCGAGCGGGCCACCTGCTCACCGTCGTTTTCATTGACACGCCGCAGAAAGCTCACTTTTGGGGTTCTGTGGACAACGTGAACGTCAAATAACAAAATTTGACAATCTTTGTTTGCCTTAGAGGTTGAACCTTTTATCTTTTACTGTTCGAAAATCTTGTGCAAAGTCGAAACTAAAAATTTATCGATGATCTAAAATGCAAAAACTAAACTAGAAATAATATTTTTCACAATTGCCGTAATGAGTTCTCCCGTCGTCGTTTCTTAAAGTCCCTAACATAAATCAAACTTCAACAAATATCATCAAAGATTTCTTCAAAATAAAAATTCTTCATACCTCAACTACTCTCGTGTCAGCCCTAGCACGTGCACGACTCTCTTCTTGAAGGCGAGTTCGCAGCAATTCCAGTTCTTCCTATAAACGGCATTTGTAAAAGTAATCAACAATCGCACTATTAACTTGGCAAAGACGATAAAAAAAACAGTTAGAAAGAAAATGCTCTTCAAAATGAAATCTGAGTCACTGACGGACGGGAATCGAACGCGCATCCTTCTGATTACCGGTCAGATGTTTTACCCACTGAGTTACAGAGACTCACATGGGGAGCTGGGTCACTGGTTAAGTTCTTGTCTATTCCGATCCCGCTGGACATAAGTCAGGACTTTGATTTTTAGTCAAACAAGTGATTACCTGGTCTTTTTACGTTTCGCATATTTCGTAAACATGATGTTAATACCCCCTATTTCAAAATTGATTTTATTAGTAATGGTACATAACTAACTTGGATGCATTTTGGTACAAAATCATACGCCTAACTTCAATATTGAACGAGCGGGAAGCGAGAGTTTGATTATAAGTCAAGTATGATTTCAGACCAAAATTCGGTTTCATCAAACTCAATAAGCAGTTAACTTTATCCATTTTGAACTTACACAATTTTATAACCTTTGTTTTATTTATTGTAGTCTACAACATTATCAAGAATTTTAATAAAACTAACGCAACACATCACTAGTTTTCTTGGTTTCTAATAGATTGGACTTATGCAATCTTAATTGGTTATTGGAATTCGGTCTGGAATCAATAAATTAGCGTAACTCTAAAACAGAACGAGCGCGCAATTGTAACCATTTTACTTTTACTTGCTATAAGCTATTCAACAACTATCCTCCAAAGGGGAGAAGGATTTTGGTGGATGTATATCGAGACGCGAGGCGTCGAGGTACATATCTAGCGCAAGGCTCCGACCCTCAGGGACCAGTTGTTCAAAAGCCGATTAGCACTATCCCAGGATTAAATATTTAACTCATGTTCTTGTTTCCAACCTTACAGGGAAGGATTTGAGCTGTAAATTTGGGATTAACAAACGTTTTCCTTGGAAATTCCGAACAGTATTATAAAAGAATCGTTTACCTTTTCTTAGAGAAAAAATGACTGCTTGAATTTTTGCTTAACCGAGGGTTGAAGTTAACAAGCTTTTCAACAACCCAGCCCAGGGGAATAGCTGTTCCAGTATGCACCAAAATAATGGGATAAAAGTACACTCTATTTTTAAAGAAACAATACAACGTAAACTTTTTTCTATTTTTAGCACGCGCGCTTCCTGTCACTTTAACTTTCACCTCAAAATCGTTTCATAGTCTTGGAAGCCAATCAAAGCTCGTGAAAATGGACATTGGTTGCTTTGGTAAATACTAAATAGAGTTACTGTTTAAGTTTTTATCTACTTCCCCCATCATCCATTTTTTGTAGTCCATTTTTTTTTCGATTTTGCAGTACATAACGTTTGCAAAATTTTTTTTATAAGTGACACTGTACATCAGTATTTTCCTTTTGTTCTGATTGGCTGTTGCAGCCCAAGCTTTGTGTTTCTTAAAACAAAGTTTCATGACTGACTTTCAAACAGGACTACCTTCTTGATTCATATCCTGTTAGTGCTTTTGTTTCTTTCTTGACAAACTGCTGCTTCCACCACCGTGTAAAACTTAAACATTTACAAAACTGTTTCGACCGTAACACCGACGATGCATCCTATTTATAACCCTTATAATGTAGTAAAAGTGTAATGCTTGTGGGATGTGGCTATGAAAAGAGCCGTCAAGTGTAGATATCACAAATTTGCTATTAGCTAACTTGAAGCCACAAACAGGGCTTCAAGTTAGCTACTACCACATCTGGGC
>JAOBBB020301218.1:0-10716 GCA_025331005.2 Zoanthus gigantus | reverse complement strand
ATATACATATATATATATATATATATATAACAATAATAATAATAATAATGATAATGATAACGTACATAATACATAATCGTTTTAATGGAGAAATAGATCAACAAATAATTAAAATTATTTAATTACTAGTGCTTCAATTGAAGTATTGAAGCGCTAATAGTCTGTGAGAAGTTTATCTTTTACAAAGCTACAAGAAGTTTATCTCGTACAAAGCCTTAAGTATTGAAAAAGACTTTGCAAGAATTAAAAAATGCGTTTCTTCAAAAATGTATTAGTCATTTAGAACTCAATTAATTGTGCGCTTGATTGTGTCTTAGTAAAATGTAGCTAAATAGAATTATCATTGATTTAGCCTAACATGGTGGTGTTTTTTATTTCAAAAAGCCTTTTTTATTGCTATTCTTTTTTAATGAAATAAACTGAAAACTGAAAAACTGAAAAACAATTTGCCTAGCAAATCAGAATGTAGGATTTGCAAAAGTCCACCAATAGCGTGATTCTAACAATTAACATGTTGTTTTTTCCGTTAGCTTATTCCTATGCCTGTACTTTACGGCCTGTTCTTGTACATGGGAGTGACGGCATTGAGAGGACTACAGGTAGATTGTTTCGATTATTTGTTTTTTGTTCAATGGGAGCAGTCATACAAAAATATCTGTAAGACATGTAGCAAGCTTGTGTAGGAGTTAATGTATGTAATTCCTAACAATAATGATAATGACTTTATTTAGGTGTCTAGGTGATCAAAGTCCTACTAATTGGTTAAACCATCTTTATCACTCTAAGATTGACGGAGACCTATTATATGACAGAAAAACACACATAAACGCATAAGTCTCTGAGGGCCTACAGTTTAATGGCCTTATCAGAGAAGACGCGAAAGTCTATCCATTATCGGATATGAGAACAAAGGCAGCACATCCATCTCAATTATTCAAAGACCCTAACTTTTGGTCTGTCAGGAATCGAACCTGAGTATCCCGCACGGAAAACTGACACCTTACCAACTAAGCTAACCATCCGGCAGTATCCTTCAGCAAGACACTTTATCTGTTACTTGTTTCTAATATTAGAATGTTCTAGCCTAAAACTGTCTTGTGTATTCAACTAGCTTTTAACTTTGCCTCGGTTGATAATTATTACCATAGTGCTCAATAACCCTGAAATTCCTGGAAAAGTCCCAGAATTTGGAATTTTCTTCCAGGGCCTTGGAAAACTCCTGGAAAAACAAATAATTTCCCTGTTCTCCAGGAAAACTTCTGGAATTTTGTTATCAGTCAATGAGCATTCCAAAAAATTCCAGTATTTCTCACTGTTACATGGATGTGTTCCTGAAAAAGGTGGACTGATACTTTGTTACACAGACTGCATTCAGGATGGTATATTATACAACCTTCATGAACAAAAAAGATCATTGAATTTCTAAATATAAAATGAGACAATACATTAATATAAACTATTTTAAGTTACTTAATATCGCTTTGAGAGAGAATTTGGAGTTGGGTTCTGGAAAAATTAATTTTCTACCCAGGAGAACTCCTGGAGAATTCCTGGAATATTGTTAACGTTAGTTAGTGAGCAACATGTAATCTTGGGCTCACTATGTTTAACAGGAGATTAAAGTGTAACATCCCGCTAGTGTTTCCTTAGTTAATTTATAGCTCTTAGGCAATCTTTATTTTACTTTAGATTTAATGGAAATGCCCACTAGCTAGGCTGCCAATTATTTTAACTGATTCTCAATCTTCTTCAGCTACACTTAGCGAAAGTAACCGATTTATCTGACTTTTATTATTTTTTTGTCTATTAAAGTGCACAGGAAGGAATTTTTTTTGTTTACTAAAAACTCTGTTACTGTACTTGTAGGTTCAATTTCTAAAAAAAATGAAATAGGGTTTTTATTGATTTTTTTTATAAGCGTTCAAACATTCAACTTTGAAATCCTAGACGAGCAGCTTGTAGCCTGAGTTCTAATCGGTCTTTGACGTCAAACCAGTTACTAGTTATTTTGAATCAGAATATGCCATTCTCGGCAAATATAACTTAAAACGTTTTTAAAACCGTGTTCAAGTGTTGCGACTATAGAAAACAGCAAAGATTGCTGTAGCTAGTCTGAGTAACTTGTTTGACTTCAGAGACCAGTTAGAACTCAGGCTCCAAGCTGCTCGTCCAAAATTTCGAAATTGAAACTTTGAGCTCTTAGAAAAAAACTTAATAAAAGTCCTATTTAATTTTTTTTCAGAAATTGGACCTACAACTTTTTAACTAACAAATTAGTTTTTTTTCCTTAGTTTGCTCTTTAGGTATTTGTCGGAATTATTATGTTTAACAATTTCATGACCTCAACATAAACCGATGAGCTTGTAGCTGTAGCTGTATAGTAGGCTGTTTTTCCTGCTTTTGGTTCATAACAGATGTTGCTGTGTGACGTTATTCACCCATTAGCTTTTAAAAATCTTTATCGGTGACGTAAGTTGTCCCATATTTCCATTCTTTTTGTATCTTTGACATCAAACTCCCAAAGTTATCAACAAGCAAAAAATAGCAAGTAGTTATAAGAACAAAACTAAAAAGAAGCCGTGAAATATTTTGAGTGAATGAAATAAATTTTAAAGTTTGATGTTGAATTCCTTATCCTATAGTTGTTTGAGCGGATCAAAGTAGTCTTTATGCCCATAAAACACCAGCCCGACTTGGCCTACCTGCGGCAAGTCCCCCTTCGTCGCATTCACCTGTTCACTGCCGTGCAATTTATTTGTCTTGTCATACTATGGGTGATAAAATCCACTCCTGCTTCTCTCATCTTTCCAGTTATGGTAAGTTTTCAATTATTTTTGTGTGTTCAGTGGCCACTATTATCATCCATGATTATCATCCATGATTATTATCCATTATTGTCATCCATTATTAACATCCATTATTCACATCCATTATCACCAATTATAGTCTTTCATGATTATCATCCTATATTTATCATCCATTATCATAATCCATTATTATAATCCATGATTATTATCTATCATTATTCATTATTACCATCATCATCATCCACTATCATTCGGGATTGTCCATCATCGCTATCATCATCATTATCAATGTCGTCGGATCATCTTTATCGTGTCAATCATTTTCTTTGTTATCTTCATTATTGTTATCATTGTGTTGTAATTCTAGGTGTTAATGTTGGTGGCAGTTCGTAAGCTCATGGAGCATATATTCACGAAACACGAACTGGAAGTATTGGATGATTTGATGCCAGAAACCGTTAAAAAGAAGAAAATAGACGAAGAAGAGCTAAGAAAGGAGGAAGCTAGATCAATGGAGGTAATTTGATCTAGGTCATATGTTTTAGTGTTTTTTAATTCTGTCAATATTGATTTTTGTAAACTGTCTAGAAAATGAGAGTAAAATCAATTTCGTTTAAAATCCAAAAGTTTTAAAAATCTGAACTAGTTGGTAAAACCCTATAAGTGACCATACATTTTGTTGGTCTTGATGAGCAGAAGTGATTGATGTTATCATATTCATTTTATCTGTTGAATCAATTGAATAAACCCTATAACGTGATCGCTCATTATGTTCTAATTGGAGAGTAGAAATGGTTAATGTTATTCGTTCTAACTGTGAATCAGTTGAAGAAACCCTATAAAATGTCCATTTTGTTTGTCGTGATGAGTAGAAATGATTGGTGGTATTCATTCTAACTTTTGAACCTGTTGATGGAGCCCTATAACGTGACTAATCATTTTATCTGACTTGATAAGTAGAAATGATCTGTGTTATTCATTCAAGCTTTTGAAGTAGTTGATGAAACCTTGTAAAGTGACCATGTTTTTGTGAGTAGAAAAGATTGGTGCAATTTACTCAACTTTTGAAAAATTATATTGACAAATTTCCAAGATAGAGCGCCATAAATGATACATATTTTGCTTTTCTCCTACACTAGACACGATTGTTGTTACTTACTCTTACATTTAAACCTGTTGATGAAACTGTAACTGATTTATAACAATATTTGATCGTTAAAATTTTACCTTTAAGGAACTGAACAAAGAAAGTGATGAAATTGATTGTGAAGCAAAAAATCAGTTGAATGGTGATGTGCTAGATGGAAAGAACGAGAAAAAACCGGTCCAGGAAATCCCCATCAATATCACGCATGAAATGTGTAAAACGTCTCTTTGGAAATCAATGGTAAAAGATGATCGCAAAAGCAGTGAGAAGAAACCTCGCTCCAAACATCGACACCATCATCACAGGCACCATAAAAAGAAAAATAGGAAGGAAGAAGACGAAGGTTTGTGGTTCAGAATGGATTCGCGAAAAGATGTAGATACAATTGTTGAAGTGGAGGAGCCCCAGACTCCCAAACTGCCTTTGGAAGGCGATGACCCCAATCTCATTAGTGACCAGATTCCTGCCATTCAGGTAGCGTTGTCGCGGTCAGAAGAGGCTTTAAATGGATCAGAATCTGGGTCTGATTCAGAAACAGAAACACAGTCAAAACCTTTATTAAAGCAGTCATCTGAACACACTGCTCAAGGAAATGGTGACGTTGTGGTGGATATACCAACAGATGTTCCTGAAGCAGAAGTCAGTTTGATAAATGGATCCATTGATGAACACGATTCTTCGGTTGTTTCATAATCAGCTCAAAGATTGCAGTGATATAACAATTAGTTTTACTTCAGTGGTGTTAGTGGTGAAGTTAGGGATACATCGTAAGAGTTAGTTGCAGTTGTACGGCAAAAGAAACCGTTGCAAATAATATAGATGTGATACTGAATTTAGTTTGGGATCATTTTAAATGATAAATGAAGATGTCTTATTTCAAACTCATTCAACCCATGTAATGTGTATCCATGATGTGGACTCCGGATTCCTGGTACCGGATCCAAAATTCTACCTCAGCAGATTCTGGATTCCAAAAGATCGGTTTTTAGTATTCCGGATTCCTAGACCTGGATTCCAGATTCCAAAGGGTAAGATTCTGGATTCCACAAGCAAATGTTTCCTGGATTCTGGAATCCAGGTAACCCAACATGGGGCGAACGCACACATGAGCTTAGAACACGCCAGGAGATTGAAACCAATATTAGAATGAAAGAAACATTACCCAACGTACTTCACACAAGAAGAAACCTAAGAAATCTTACTCCAACGTTACCTAAACGAACACCAAACCTTTTAACACTCTGGGCTGGGTTGTTCAAAGGTTGGTTACTTTTAACCCGGAGTTAAGCAACAATTTAAGCAGTAATTTCTTAAACAGTACTTATTAAATGATTGTTAGATTTTACAAAGAAAAAACTTGTTAATCCCAAAAATACAACTCGAACCATTCCCTGTAATATTGGAAACAAAACCATGGGTTAAACATTTAACCCTGGGTTATTGCTAATCGGCTTTTGAACAACTGGGCCCTAGTGTATAGTAGGAAACAAAACCATGGGTTAAACATTTAACCGTGGGTTAGTGCTAATCGGCTTATGAACAACTGGACCCTGATGTATAGTAGGAAACAAAACCATGGGTCAAACATTTAACCCTGGGTTATTGCTAATCGGCTTTTGAACAACTAAGCCCTGTTTTCCAAAATCTTCGTTGATGATTACATCACTTTTCATATTTTTTTTCTCCAAAATACGTTTTATTTAGTTTAAAGATAACAGGATTGCATTGTATTTTGCTTCTGTTTACTTTAAGAAATTCAACACTAACTTGTTTTGTACAAAAACTGTGGAATTCAGAATCGTGTATAATATAAATCTGCGATTGGTCATTTTTTCGGTCTGTAGCTTTTGATACTGACGTGACAACCAGTCAGTACGAAGAAATTTCACTCAAACATAGAAGATGAAAAGCGAAATATTCCCAAACTGCATATGTAAAACGTTTTAGGTTTAGTTGGGAGAATTTTGCAGTATATCATTTGACGTGTTTGGTCTTAAAGGGTTAAGCCCAGAAAGCTCGACCTAAACATGCAGGTTTTCCCTCAATCCAGTCCTCCAAGTGTGATCCAGCAACATCCTCTTTCTCCCACAGGAGTGTACGAGAGGGAAATAAAATAGGAAAACGACCTATTAACCTTCTGTTACACTGGTTGTTTTATCTATGAAGGATGAGTAGTGGGTATTTTCCCATATTTTTATAGTAGTTTTATTTTCATCAGGTTAGGAATATACAAGTTAAGTTTATAGTCATTTTAACAGATATACAGTCGACAAATATTTTCTTTTCAATGCATGGCGTTTCATTTATTGAAAAATTATCTTGGTAATGCGTGAGATTCAATTAGTATAACGTGAGTTTCACCTACCCCTCACCTGTAGTAAGTTGTTTCAGGGGAGGGGAGGGAAGTGTTTTCAAGATAATTTTGAGTGATCTGATGCCTAATTTTTTGTCTTTTTCGATGCTATGCCTTAAGCTTGTATGGTTGCTTTAATGGAGCCAATTTAGTTGATAAATATAGAAATGAACAAAGATTGTAAAAATGGACACAATGGAATGAATAAACAAGCGATTTGCAAAGTCTTTGGCCACTGAAAATAAAATCTTCTTGTTGGGATCATCACTAGTGATTTCAGAAATCAGCTGATCGATTTTATTTTCCAAGTCAATTTAGAAACTATAACAAAATTTCGCCACTTAATGACAAAATGAGGACTCCCATGACAAACTCCTCCAAACTGACGACAGTTAGTTTTCCGTTGGAGATACATCATTATCATCCGTTTTGTTATTCCAAGCTCGTGTTGGGAGTTTCATTAATATAATCATGTGTTTGCCTAATAAATGGGGGGACGCTTATTAATTTTTCGGGTTTTTTCCGTCCCCCCGGAGCTTATTAAGACCCCCCGTTTATTATTTGTGTGTAATTATCAAAGCGCTCTTCTACAAAAGTGTAAAAACAACGGTAATCTGTGGTGTTTATATGTCCTCGAAACTTTGAATGGAAACTGAAATTGTGTTCTTTATTGAACAATGTAATTAAATGTCTTCTTATTTTTAAATCGAAAATGTTCAATCTGATATGGTTGCCAAACTGGAATGTTTTTCGGGCCATTGTTATATTGCATCTGACGAGCTTGGCCTAGCGCTGTTATTCCCAGTTTGGACGATCCTTTGTGCGCAACATCGAAACGTTTGCCCCTTCTTTTCTTTGAATTTCCGACCTCGTTTATTTTGATTCCCCGTTTCTTAAATTTTCCTAGAAATTCTGACCCCTCCCCCCCCCTCCGTTTACTATTATTATGCGCCCAAGGGTATGCGTTGGTTGTGCGACTAATCGTATCACCTTGTGTCTCTATATTTTAACCTTTGTACATTTTCTTGATATAGGAAATAGTATTCTACGTTGATTTTTGGGAGTAATTGCTTTTCTGAGCCAATTAAGACTCGAGGCATGGAGTAGGCTCTGTCAGCTTCGAAGGTTTGACTTTGAATTAGTATATCCACCATTTCCATTTTTCGTTCCAGCTTGAATAGTTTGTTATAATTGAAAATGAGTCCTGTTCAAGGTTGTGAAAGTTATGTCTACTCATGTCATGCACGTCATCTTCAGCAGAGTTAAGAATAGGAATATATCTTGCCAGATTATACTCGGTATTTTGCTAAGTTCCCAACAAAATCACTGATTTTTTCGGATCATCTTATATTGCTAAGAACCACTCTCAGCTCTGTTCTTTTTCATATTCTTCGATTTCCAATTCAATATGTAATCTTGTGTATTTTATATTACTTTTATTGCCGGTTTTCACGTGACGTCATGGCGGCCATGTTAGAGTACTCTTAACAAGAGAATTTTAATTATTACTCGTGCCGGAAATGGCACGAATATAGGAATGAAAGAAGAGAAAACAATTTTTAAGCCCTTGGCGGGAATCGAATATAGGAATGTCCTCGGTTTTTTCGTTTTTGTCTTTTATGCCCACGTGACTAATGGTTTGGTTGCACTACTCTCTGATTTTGTAATTTTTTTAAAATTTTTGTGTCGCGTCTTCTTTTTATCAAATTGATGCTGTTCAGGGTTATTTAAAAGAAGCCGAAGATTCTCGGTGACGCATGTGGGATTTGATTTTTCCCTTCGTAATTAATTATAAATTTGTATTCTTGATTTTTTTGTTCGTTCATTTGAAGATAAATAGGCACTTGTAGAAAAGCCTCAAGATCAAAGAAATTATTATCATCATTTATCATTAAATGAAAAAGCAAAAAAAAAAATCGACTGGACATGCGCAGTAAACACTTATGTCGCCAAATCAAAATTAGTGATAGAACTGAATATTTTACATACAAATAGCTCTCAAACTAGTTAAAAATGGAGAACAAAACTGAAAATTTCCCCAGTAGCGTAGCTAGTTAATTTTACGACTGCTACTCTTCTTAAAGTTTCGTCTAATTACGTCGTGAGCTCGAGTATCACAGTGCTCTTTTTTCCCGCTGTAAATCATCTCCTCTTTTCTTTTTTGGCTTTTTTTTCTTTTTTCTCAGCTTTAAAACTTAAAGACAAGGATAATTTGAAGTTTTGAGTAAAAAAAAAATAAATGAATAAACGGTTCAAGCTATCACGAATTTGGTTCCCGATTCGGTTACTAATTCGATTTCTTTCCTTTCCTTGGCGACACATCCCCTCCCATCAAAATCGCAGTAGTTTATATTTCTATGGCAGCAAGTTTCTTTCTCATTTTTCATGGATTTAATTTATAACTTGCAAGAACTGGCACGAGTAAGGCTACTGGGTAGCCATTTGTTTCTTTTGTTTGGGATACGAACATGGTCACTATGCCTATAGTCTTTGGTTTCTATCTGCCCCAGTGGGTCAGTTTTGATTTTGAACTTTTTCAAATGTTTGTTGACACTTTTTTTTTCTCTCTTCGGCTTTACGGCATGCAACAGTTTCTAAGATATCTTGTTAGAAACTATATGTATAGAGTCAAGAGTGTTGCATAATGTAATATAATGGAGATTTTAGAGAGAATGTATGGCTCATGAACGATTTTGCTACCCAGCTGGTTTCAAAAAGTTGCCGAGCACAATCTGTAGAAGCCTAGCTCAGATTAAGGTGTCCGAGCAATGCGGACAAAGCTCTGATTTGTGGAGTGAATTAAAAATCTATATTCATTGATGCATTTTTTTGTTTGTAAGTGTTATTAAGTTCCACAGTTTATGGCGTCCGAGCAGTTTACAACAGTTCTAACATGAATCACAGCCCTGACTTTAAAAGTATTTTTAATGAACCAGTTTACAAACACTTCCGTTTCCCCTCTGCACAAACATTTTGAAACTTATAACTTTATATATTAAAATTACTGCTTTTAAGTTTGCCATTGACACGCGGCGCGGATAATACATTATGCGTTCATGGTGTAAAGTTTTTGTCTGCTGGTGTTGTAATATAAGGCCAAATAGAATAAATTCCCGGTTTCTCATCAGAATTTTCCTAAAAAAAAATGATACATGCGTTTTTTTTTAAAGGAGGTTTACCAGTTACAGTAACAAGCATCTGTGGGAGAGCAAATTAAAATGATCATTCTCTAAAGGAAAAGATTTTGAAAATTGTAATTTTCTCTTAGTATTATCATTTAAACCCTTTTTTTAAAAAATTGACGCGGCGGCTTTTTTGCATTGCGAGCGCTGATGAGAGCCGGGAATTATTTGAAACAAAACTCTAATGACCCGCACAAAGAAGTAAAGAGTAAACCAGAAAGATGATTTTTTTGAGACGTCGTCGTTCACGTTCCCGTCCTCGTTGCTTAAGGTCCCTATTGCAGAAGAACGCAGAATGTTTGGAAATTACAGTACTTTTACTCCTCTCGAAGTCATGTCATCTTTCACGTGCTTCTAAGTTTAAACAATAAAAACAGTTCCAGCTGTGACGTGCATTTCATTGTCAATCAATCAAATCAAGATTGTCAATCAATCAAATCACGAGGCTGTCAAATTTGTCGCTTTGCGTCAACAATGAAAAAGGAGCCCGAGCACCTCACCGTGGCCTGCCACAGGCATCCCACGAAAACCTTCAATATATTTAGGTTGTTGCCCATTCGGATAAAATAAACCGGAATACTACTTTCCAAACTAAATAGAGTTAGAGAAAAATGATTTTACAATTTTTCTGCTCAGTAAGGAATTCAAATTTCAACTCTTCTTCGCTTCAATTGTTGCTGTTTATTATATGAGTTTGGTTTTAGTTCAGGTCAGTGTTTGGCTTTATATATATGCAGCTTATCTGGAAATCTTTCAACTTAGCATAAAAGTTATACGGGAAAAAGGTAAATGTATTTCATATCAATTTCATCAACTGATTATTGCTCAAACAAAGTTAGTAGAGTCGACTGGTTAGGAAAATTTGTGACTTTCTTTGTTATCTATTTTGTTCTTCTTTTCCCTATTGAAATATGACGTTGACCGTGGACAAATAACATAAAACTTTCAGATGTAAATGAGAAAACGGCCAATAGATTAATGAAGAATCATTTTGGAATTATTGCGTTCGACGTCAGGAGAACGCATTCATAATCTTGCGCAGGTGGAAAAAATCTCGATTTTGTGGTTGATCCAAATCGACGCCATCTTAGATTTCTCCGAGAGGGTCTGGGTGCGGGTGTAAGAGCCTTCCAGAGCAAACACTGACACAATTTTTCTACTTTGAAAATAGTTCGTAACTAAAAGACAAGAGAACAGTTTATTATTTGACTTCTTGTTTGTGCGTTA
>JAOBBB020301136.1:0-10716 GCA_025331005.2 Zoanthus gigantus | reverse complement strand
TGATTAGGATTGGCTAATATTCATCACCATCACCACTGATTAGGATTGGCTAATATTCATCACCATCACCACTGATTAGGATTGGCTAATATTCATCACCATCGCCACTGATTAGGATTGGCTAATATTCATCAATAAGCTTTCTCGTCCATTTGCCTGTTTTGGCCCCATTGGTTAAAGTTCGCCTGTCTGATCAGTAAATGCTAAAGAAATTCTTTAAAACTATGATTTTGTGAGAAACAACTGAATAACAAAACTGTTGTTGTTTTGCGCAGCGAATGGAGTTTTAACTGCTTTGGGTTTATTTGTTTATTTGTTTGTTTCAAGTATTTAAAGCTCTAAGCAGCATATGGTTTTTCCATGCAATGTCGTCAGAAAGCGACCAGGCCTAGGCAATGTGCGTTTGATTGAAATGGTTGACGAAGAGCACTAAGACAATAACAATATCAGTATAGTAAAATACTACTTTTTTTACTTGAGTAAACTGAATATATTCATCTCATGTTTGATTACTCTCTGAATAAATTTCATCGCAAACTTAAGTGATTTCACAGGTCCCATGTTTCAGGTGGTCCATTGCGGTACATTGGGGTATTCACCCAGAAGGCGTAAAGTTTCCAGGGGGCCGAAGACATGTTTTCTCAGTAAAATTCTGAAAATAAGACGCGGAAAAATTTGCGCAAAAATGCTACACCTGCAAACCCTTTGGCGCGTACTTCGCTAATCGGAACAAAAAAAAAAGTCAGCATAATTTAGAAAACATTTTGGTTTAACTGCCAATTAAAGATGAAACATGGCAACATATAATTAATAAAGCAATCAGTTATAACAGATTTGGTAAAAAATGCATTAACTCAGTGCAATTGTAGGAAGGTCCCCTATGCTTTTTTGTGAGGCGTAAATGGGCATTTTTGCTTTGCTCGAAGCATAATAGAGGACTTAATTTTTCCGAAATTAGGAAACTGTACTTTTCCGTCCTTGGGAAAATGGTTTTCTATGTTTTTATGATTCTTGAAATATACATTTACTTACGCGTGATTTGTTGAGCAACAACGCATTCACTTCTTTGGAGACTCTAGCGTTAATACACCATACTAGATGTAAAACCTGCCTAATTGACGCGCATATTAACGCAGACGAAGGACTGAAAACTAACCACAGCGATAGCGAACAAGGAAGCCTAGAATCTAGTCTGTCACGATTTGTTTTCAGTCCAAGTTCTGCGGAATAAATTAGTATGTTATGTATGTCATGCAAAACGCGAAAAGAATTCTTATCTTTTATGTAAAACATGACTTAGCCTTTGCATTTTTTACATGAAACGTGATTGCTTGCTTATTTTCTGTCAAGGTGAAGCAGTTTTTCGAGTTTTTTGTGATGCGTGAAAAGGCAATTACTTATGCGTGAAACTGTTTTCGAAAGAGGTATAGGGGGCCCTGTGAAAAGTGAATTAATCAACATGATACACGGCGTGGGACAGTGAGTCCCCAATAGGATTTGAACCCATGACCTCCATGACCCATGACCCCCCTGGCCCTCCTCTCTAGGGGACCCTCTTGCAGGTTTTCCATCAGTTGGCAGGTCAGCGGTTTTTGATGTTTAAATGCAGGTCCTACCCACTTAATTGGGACCTATGTCTTTCTCGCAGCCTTTATTAGAGTAGGCCCCAGGATCTCTGAACTGAGAGATCCTGGGACTGACTAACAAAAAAATTACTAATAACCGCCGAGAAGGAAACTAACAATTTGAATTGCGCTTAGCTACAGAATAGTCCGCAACTGTCGGTAATTAGTTTCTGCGCATTCGTTGTTCTTAAAAAATAAATGCGCACTTAAATCAACAATAGTGGCGGGATTTCTGTAGTTACTCCTTGAATTGTAAAGTGTCTCGTCTACAATTTGATAATTCACAGCCATTGATTCTTTCTAACTCCAATACTAAACATGTGCACTCATATTTTGCATGAGGTGAAGTTTTAAAGATTTCATGGTAAATATTCAGGGACTATTCAACTAGGGATACTAAAGAGCCTAACAAACAAGCTCGGGTTCCCATGCACAAAAATCAGTGAAGTCAAGAGAATTCATAAAAGCTGAATTCTTTTTCGAAGCTCATTGGAGCTGGTGCATATCCGCAGTCTTTGTAGATGCTGGTACTCAGTTACCAACCTCGGAGAGATGGAAAGCCGAGATAGTTTGGCGGAAAGAAGGTCACACAAAGATTTAATTCTCGGCCGTGGTAGGGACCTTGTAAATGGAAGGCATACAGAGATTTATCCAACTGCCTGCGCCGATCACGCCGCCAGAGTGCTTATGGGAAAGAATCATTATTATATTTATTGTAGAATTTAGAGGTAAATTCTACTGCCAACACAACCTTAGCAAAGTTTCAAATATTGATTACTAGAAGGCATGTGCAATCTATGCCTAAATTATGTTTTCAGTCAATTCACTCAAAACTCTCGTTTTTATTGGTCATTGAGCAAAACATGTATTGCATAATTGTTTGAATATCTTCTTATAGGGTACTAACCGCTGCTTTTATTATATGGTGTCTGTGGTATAGTCAGAGTTATGTTTGCACCGTACCAAAAGGATTTCTGTAAGTAGTCATCCTCAACGCCAAGCGTTCCCTCAGGTTGAAAGGAGCCGTGCCTACAACCTAAAGATCACAAAACATACGCGTTTTTAGCAGGTTGAATTTAATTCATTTCATCCAAAATTTTGTGCCGTCTGAAGTTTCGGTCTGAGACAAATTCTAGAACTTTATTGGGCTAACTGATAAACAGAGGAATCTAAAGTTTTTGATTATGCAATGTACACGTTCTAGAGAAGACTTTATTTTCTAGCAATGGAATATCCTAACTTGTTATTTATAGATTTTCGGAATGTGCGAGCTAACAAGAACTTAAAAACACTTCGGACAACTAAAAGCAACCGAGTCACGACACCTTTGCACAAAGTAGCACTTGCATGGTTATCAAAAATTGTTTTAGAGAAAACTACATCGCAGTGCGAAGATACAAAATTTTCATTCGAATGTTCATTATAAGATTACTTAACGAATGAGCGCAGTGAACAGCCTCGTTCCCAGGGTCCTAAACACACCTCGGTTTGCATGTGATCCTCTAGAGAACCCTGGGAACGAGATTGCGCAGTGAACTCCAATTGACCATTTAGTTTTATTATCATAAACAAGGAGTAATTATAAATTAATTTGAGTGCTGTGAGTTTCGCGATGATCTTTTAGCGTTTTCTTTAAACACACCATATATTCACAATATTGTTTCTTTTGTTTTATCTCTGGCGTCGCGAGTGTATCGTCGCTCTCTCTGATCGTCGCCATTCGGGCTGCGTCGGTTGACTGCCCTCCCAGTCATGAAATCGAGGCAATTTGTCAAGACACAAAATCTCAAATCAGCCTGGCATCTGCAACAGGCACCCAATGGCGGAGACGATGAATATGGGTGCTTCGCAAAAACTGATAAATCACAATATTAACTGATATCACATTTTTGCACAGGTGAACCCGAGAATCGCTGTTAGCATTATCATTATCATTATTTTTATCACAGCATCATCAATCTCCGAATTAAAAATAAAAAACAAATTCAATCATTCAGACCTTTACGAAACCAATCCGGCGGTGGATTTTTAAGCCCGTGACAAAGTGAATAATCCAAATATATCTTCACTCTGTAGGTTCCAGGCTCCACAACAAGGAACACAACCTCATACGTCCCATTGTTCAAGTCATACACAGATGCAGCAACACTGGCAGCACCCCGGATATTAACTCGCCAGGCGTCTCCGCCAAAGCTCTTACTTCGATTATTAGTCGATACAGACTGAATGAAAAATTTGCTGTAATGCCATGTAGGGTGTAGAGTCATAAGTGATATAAAACTGAGATTGGGATCTGTTTTTTCCGCGTTGTCCCATTTCTCAAGTCCCCACTGTTCTGGTTTCCCTTGACAAGGCTCCAAAATGGTTTTCCACTCGCAGCGTGCACGCCTTTCTCGGCACCAGTTGTTTTTAAACTGCTCTCTCCATTTTGTCGTTGCTTGTGCAAAGATCACAAAGATTGTAACATTGAGGACATATCTATAAAGATGTTTTGAGCAAGGACAATTTATGTGCATTGTTCATGTTAATAAATGGCACTATGCCAACATGTCATTCGCCTGCACAGAGAAGTCTGTATACGATACTCAACTTTAAGTTTCTACATTTGCAAGTTCTCTTCATTGTTCGATACCTGTGACAGAAAAACAATTTGAATGTATGATGAAAGTGAATATTCTCATTCATCCAGATTCAGTATTAAATAAGTAAACAAATAAATAAATCGATTTCTGGAACACGTGTTGGATTCAAAGAGAGTCAACATCCTTGATAAAGAACGCGAGTGGCAAAGAAGGGGGATAAAGGAAGCAATATGGGAAAGGGTGGAGAACCCCACCCTGAACAGAAAGGGGAAGGGGGCCTCCGGTTCTTGCTGTCACAGACTTGGGACCGGGCTCTCTTCTCCGTTCCTCGACGGCGACAGCGAACTGCCACGTGACCAAATTCATTGCTGAAGACCGAGGGCTTTGGTCGAAACGTCTTCTTTCTAAACTAAGATTCAAAATTCCAGAAATCGATTTAATTATTTATTTACTATGAATGTATATTTCTATTACAAACACTAATAAAGTCGTGAAGTTAAAGTATAATCAAGTGTTGAGCGTAGGGCGGACTTGCTGGAGACGGAGCAGAAGTGTTATAACTTAAATATTTATTTGAAATCCCACCCAAGAAACAGATAGTTTCGTCAAAATCGATCTTCTCCATATAAAAATTTTTAAATGTTTTTATAAACGTTACTGATTTCGGAGGACTTTCTTCTATGGCACATTCAATATTTCCAATATTCTCTTAAATTCTATTAGTAAAATTTAATTAAACGCAAAAAATATAGATTACTGAATGGAATACAAATATCTTAAATACCAGTTACATCACTCATCAGCGCAGTAATTTCCTAATGTATTTGGCTTCCTTTTATAGACATTCAAATAGCCCAACCTCTGTGTGGATGGAAAGCTCTTCAATAATGCAAACATAGCGGTATTCCTTACAAGAATAACACAACACTAAAACTGGATAAAACTCTAGACAAATGTTATTTTTATTTAAAAGTTTCATTAAATCGTCTAACCTCTACGAAAACTCGAGGAGTCATCATATTTTTGACGAAACAAGCGACAAGAAACTGGCGGGAATTTTTCTTAAGCCGCGCGCGTACATCAGGGACATTGCGTACACAATTTTTTCAAGAAATATGAAAAATTCTGTTTTAGTTTCCTGTAAAACATCATTATCCATATTATAAATAAAGGTCCTTTAGCAAAGAGAACTGCGACGTGAACGACGATGGTTCAGAAAAATCACATTTCCTGCTTACTCTTCACTACTTTTTACGGTTTTTGTGAGCAGAAAGCGATTAAAATGTTTGTCCATGAAGCTAACCAAATACTAAGAACGTATCTGTTGTTACGTCCTTGCAGTCCAGACAACTTCATATAAACTTTACATTTTTTGTTTTTCTTCCCTTTACTCCAACGAAGGACTAACGCCCGAAACGTCAGTAAGTATTCGCTCGTTTTTACGGTGTAGAATTTACATTTTTATTACATAACTCCAAAAAAGGTCTTTTCACGTTCTAATTCTAGCGACAACTCCGTGCAGGTGCCGTGCTCGATGCATTCCAACGTGCAGTTATTGTATTTACTATTGTTCTTTGCTGTCGGCGTCACCATCGCCGTCCTCGTTGCTAAAGCCTGGTTCACACTTGTGAAATAAGCACAAGTATAAGCACAAGCAGAAGGAAAATATGTTCACACACGTGAAATAGACACAAGAAAATGAAAAATACGCCTGCGCAAAGTGGAATGTGTGTTGTGTTCTTTGCTTATGCTAGTTTCACGGATGTTCAAACTGGTGAAACAAACGAAATACGAATAAGCACAAGAGAAAGGAAAATGTTTCTTTATCTTGTGCTTACTTCACGCATGTTCACACTTGGATTTTCCTGTGCTTGTGCTTGTGCTTATCTCACAAGTGTGAACCAGGCTTAAAGGTTCCTATTTATAGCATAGTGACTGCTAGACTAGTATAATTGTATGTATTATACTGATATCAAATCTAGATAAAACTAAAGTGGAACAAAAATCTATCTAGTAACCCAAAAATTCAAAGTTTATATACCAATTCACCATAAAATCAACCAATCGTATTACTTGAGTATTATATGGCGGCGACTATTTAACTTTGCAGCTCAAGATTCTCATACACCTTTGTCAACAAAAAAACTTATGCGCTTTATCCAGAAGTAGGATGATGCTTCAAGCCTGAGATCAAAAATAGAAGCAGGTGTAATCCGAGGAAACACACAAGACTTTTTTTAAGTCATAAAGACTAAAGTCAAAATTTTAAACTCGCTTTTTTGTCATCTCGTGTGCATGTTTAACTTCCTACGAAATTCGTTGTCAACAGCCGATTTGCTATCACGCAAATCAATACGTTGAGACACAGTTCCGGCCGTTTTCTGCTTCTTGAAACAAGATTCGCTTGTATGAACGCGGTGTCCCTTCTCTAGTCATGGCTGTTATGGACATTAGGAATCGCAGTTTGGGATACAACCTAATCTACTAATGGAAACTACTACAAGTAAAAGGTTGTATACCTAACCGCGACGAAAAACCCCAAAACTCCAACTGAGTACAAATACTAATAAGCGGTGTTTTAACCAGTTTATTTCTCACTTCTTTGTTCCATTTCACACTAAATTTTAAATCAAGAGCTTGATATTGTCTTTCCCAGACTCTTTGGATTGGTATATAGAATACTAGGTGAAGAAGCTCTAATATATGCGAAATAATATATATCTAATTATTACAACAGCAAAACTAGTACACAAAAAATATCACATTTTTGAGTTTCAGAGTTACTGCAATACTCTAGCAGTAATCCATTTTCTTGATCTGCATTAATTATTTTATGTTTCTTTTTGTTTGTATGTTCCAATACCCTCTAAAATATACCTAGTTGCGAGTTAGGCCACCATAGTTGACAAATTTATCACTTGATTACTAAAATACTTTTAAATACCAAAGAAACAATACATTTCTGATTTAACCCGAATTAAAGAATATAAGTTTTAATATTATATCTTAAAAGAGATAAAAGGGGAAAACTAACTTTTTTTTTTACACAAGAAGGAAATTCGGCAAAATGACACATTATTATAACCTTATGATATTGAAACACTAGAATAAATATTCGAAAAACAAAAGAACAAACAAAAATATTTTTCAATTAGTATTTTCCATAGAAAACACTGTAGGCCAAAAAAAAATATCAACTTTTACTTCACTTACCTTTTCAAATATGAAAAAACATTGGATAAGCAGTATAATAATTCTTAAGAATTTGACAGCCGTTGCTTTGGTTTATTAGTTTATAAAAAATGTTCTTAGTCGCGGACAAGCAATCTGCCGTACGTTATTATAGTCCGCGGCTGGAATCACAAAGCGTGAAGGTCACCCGCTCACTACCAATAATGAACAAGTTGTCAACGAAGGATGATCAATTAAGAACTTGTTTAGGCCAGATATTTTTTACTTATTGTCTTACGGACCCACCAACGTGATTTTTGCCAAATAATAAAAATATAGTCGGCTTTCAACCTTAGTTATTTCTCCCGACGGACTTTCCGCGTGATCTGTTGCTACACAAGGAAACAACCATTGGTCCGGAGCAGCTTGAAAATGGGCAATTATAAACAGGAGAGAAGAACAACTATAGATAAGTTAGTGCAGGGCAAAATGTTTGAAAGTACTCTTCTCTCCTTGACTGTAAGCTAAGAACAGTCTAGCTATGAACACTTTTAAATAGATTTAAAAACTTTGTTGGAAATTATTATTAAGTTTAAGTGTGAAAATATGGAATCCTGCTGGGTTTTGTGGTAGATTTTCAATAAATTAAATGATTTCTCAAATTCCTAGATCTCCTGTATCTAATTTTACTTTTTGTTTTTATTCCGTTCCTCGTCATGGGTTTTCCAACACAGTTATAAAGAACAGACTAATTACGGTTTCACAAAGGACTATTTGTCCGCCTTATCCAAGACTGAAATGGGTGCAAGAATTCGATTCTTGTTGGTCTCTACGATTTGGCCGTTCATGGTCATCTCATCCAATATCATGTGGACTCTGTCAAGATTAAACATTATCTGAACTTGTGTTAAGGTCTTCCGTCTCTTTCAGATAATTTAAATAAAAACTCGAATGGGGCGTAGGATGAATCAATAAGTTGTGGTACATATTAAACAATAAAATGAAGCAACGTGCTACTGTGTGGCAAAGCTAGAGGCTTGTGAAACATTACACTTAATGTATGGTCCCGAGCTAGCGGGAAACAGTTACTTTTGTTTTCCTGAGAGTTCTGATGTTTCCCGAGACGAAGTGGAAACATCAGGACTCGGGGGAAAACAAAACTAACTAGTTTCCCGAGGGACCACACCTGACATGCATTTTAGCGATTTCTGTGCGTCCAAGGGACGCAGGTAACCTGAACGTCACGTGCGCGTCCTTTTCAAATTTCATGCGTTAAATACGCGTCGCGGCGCGTTAATGAGAACTCTGTTGGCACTCATTTCTTCAAAAATAAATTTGACTTACTTTCCGCTTCAGTTTGTTTTTAATTTGTTTTTGAGTTTTCAAGCGATTTCAACCTCTGTGTTCTTATCATTGAGTTAGTTTTAGTTAAAAGGAAATAAAAAGTAAATGCAACACTGCACTCCGTTTCTCAAATGGCCTTCTAATGTCGGAAAAGCATTAACTGATAAATGTTGCTTAAAAAACAAAATTCCTAAAAGAAAAAAAAAACATTCATCCGTGAAAGATGAAAAATAAATGTACAATGAAGACTGGAAACCCCAAGAGGCGGACAATGGAGGGTGGTAAAATCCCTAGTGAATCTAACCCCCGGGGGGCAAAGTTTCTAGTCAATCTGAGCGAGATCCCTTGAACACCGGCTCTGTCGAGCTTTGAATATTGTATACAACCACTTTTCCACTTAAACTAACTTGGCTTTCCATCCTTCCAGGGTAGGTAAATAAAGACCAGCGTCTGGTGGGAGCTAACCTCCCCCCGTCCAGGGGGAGTCAAAGACTTTCATCCGCTAAAAGTACTACATAAACCGGAGATAAGCGCCGGCTCCATGGGGCACTTGGCTCGTAAAGGATTTAGCTAGCTAGCTGTAAAATGATCACGTGTTGTATTTTAATTTCATGTATGGTATTCAGTGTTATATTGTATTTTAATGTTGCATGGTATTTAGTGTTGCATTGTTGTACTATTTTATGAATTGAGTTTTGTTTTATTCAGGAGTTGTGTATGATCATGCGTTGTGTTTTATTGAGATGTATTATTGTGTTTTCCTAGTCTTCTCAGGACTAAGGTATGTTTCTCATCACTGCCTAGGAGAGTAGGAGTTCCAGAAGCAGATGTTGCCCGCATAGCCACGTTCTGTACAATATGCAGAAAAATGTAGATTTCCCTTCGTTTTCATCCTGCAATACTTTTGAAAGATAACCTCGTGAACATCACGTTAAATGTACAGCTTGTCAACTTGGCAAATAGAGTAGCGAGGCTCCGATGTTCCTTAACAATCATTGTAGCAATTCTACAAGATTTTAAGCATTTATTTAAAATGTTAGGTACTACAGTTTATCGTAACAGGGCAACTACTGTATATGTTATACAAAATGGAAAGCAATTCCTGTAGTGTTAAAGACTTGCCCAGTTTAAACAACAAAAAGCTGATAACTTGAATGGATAGGCACAACAATCATGGACTGTTGAAATTAAGTATTTCTTAAACATCAAAAACATCAATAATTTAAAAGTTTAAGAAGTACTTAGAACTTGCGTATTTTCAGGTGTAACACATATTTGCTGTAATCACTTCTAATCTTAAATTTCTGCAATATAAAGTTATCATGCACAATATTTACTTATTATTTTAAAAACCGTGTGATCTACGAATGGTTTACAGTAAATCAATGCAGCCTTACAACTAATTTTAAGCTCTAAAAACTGTACTTCCTGAAACACATGGAACAGTTAAGGATACATCCAGCTCACACTGTGAAGGGCACATGAAAAGCAAACAGTATAACTGAATCAATAGTTATAATACACATCTACTATATAGTTAGCAACTCACTGATTGATAATGTTCAACGCACAGACTGTACCAATAATTGTGTTATAACAACACGTTAACTGAAAATAACATGAAGTTGTGAGATGCCCATATGCCTGAACTTTCACATGTGAATTTAAAAAAAAGTACCTGTTCTATACTTGACTCTATTTTGTTTATTTTAAAAGGACTTGAAGTTCAGCTGAAACTTACACACCTTAATGATTAACATGCCTTTAGAGGACTGACAAAACAGTGATTACAAGTTTTAAAATTGTGGGTTGATCATGAAGAACCCTGACAAAAATGTAGATGTGTAGGATGAAACGTTTTACTAAATGAATACAGTACTACTTAAAAATAATAACTTGTATAGCTTTTATGAAATTATGTTTTTCTGTACTGGTACAAACATATTTTAAAATATAAATTAACTTTAAAATACACAGTACAATAATATTGAAAG
>JAOBBB020301041.1:0-10718 GCA_025331005.2 Zoanthus gigantus | reverse complement strand
TCATCAAAAGTTTATTTTACACTGTAATGTCCTGTCAATCTTGTGCGTCCCAGGGATGCATTGCATTTCATTTTTTGTGTCCCAAATTAATTTTTTGCATAAAATACCTGAGGAAGGTCAACAAGAGAATATTTATATCACTCAGTACCATGCTATACATAACTGATTTTGCCACATGGGAAACTTAAAATGGACAAAAGCAAGTTTCACTGGTAAGACAGGCGAACAAAACATTGAAAAGCAGTTGGCAGCATGTCTAAACCATTAGTGATTGATCCTTGATGTTTAGAATCTAAATGAGCTCTGTAATTCTAAGAAAACTTAATAATTTTTAGGTAGGCAGTTTGTATAAAAACAGCAGTAATCTAGTATCCACTGAACCATAAAACACACTCACTGCTCTTTAAATTTTGTTTAAATAAAAATAGAATATTGAAACATGTTATCTTTCTGCTTGTAAAATTTCTTTTGTTTGTTAAAGGGTGTGAAGCTATTATTATTATTAAGATTTAAGTTTATGAAAACAGCGTGACAAAAATGCTGCAGGTTGCTTTCTTTATTTCATGGAAATATGGCAGAAAACCAGTCAAAGGGGAATTTTGTTTTTCATGATTTAATTTTTTAACTTGTGGCTTCATATTTCTGATTGAGGAAAACAGGCTGTTGCCAATAACCAGCAATGCACAGACTTTTATTCATTTGATTGTTTTTATCATTATTATCTAGAGAGAGTGAGTTAATTAATGATAAATTTAAATTTTTTTGTTTTAAAAATAACTTTTGTCTCATTGTCAACTTAAACAAAAAAAATAAAAACAGCTTTAACTTGGAAAGTCATTAATGCACAAATTAATTGTAAAAGCAAGCTTTTAAAGTTTTGGTAAATTTTTTCCTAATTTCTTGTGAAAAAGTTGGGTTTCTTTTAAAAAATATTAATGACATGCAAGAGCCCTCCGATAATATTCTAATTGTCTTTTGTGACATCAAATCCTTACAATAGAGATTTTTTATTATCATTATCTAGAGACAAATTTAATTTTTTTTGTTTTAAAAATAACTTTCGTCTCATTGTCAACTTAAACAAAAAAACATAAACAGCTTTAACTTGGAAAGTCATTAATGCACAATTATTAAATGTAAAAGCAAGCTTTTAAAGTATTGATATTTTTTTCCTAATTTCTTGTGAAAAAGTTGGATTTCTTTTAAAAAAATATTAATGACATGCAAGAGGCCTCTGATAATATTCTAATTGCCTTTTGTGACATCAAATCAGTTTTTAGTTTCAATTTTAAGTTATTATTATTTACAGAATATTTACCTTATTTAATTTTGTGTTAAATTTTAGAAAGTTGCAGCACTCTCAGGGTTGTTTTTCAGAAAAGGGTTTACCTCTACTGTTAAAACACTGAGCAGGCAAATGATTTTCAATATTTGAATTATCTAGATTTATTTGTAACTCTGAATTTTTTATTTTTATTTCTTGCAAGCTCTCTGAAAAGTCCTTCATACAGAATCAATTCTGCCATACTTCGACTCAAAGTCATTTTTGAAGCTCCTTTAATTTTGGCGATTTTGTACACTGTCCTGTATTGTCTGGTTTATTTTACCAACTTCACTATTCTCCCTTGCTAACTGCAGAGTACTAACACACTCCCCCTTCCCTCCCTGACACAGGCTGTTTGAGCACCTACCCACCAGTAGTGACAAACATGAACTTGCTTACGGCCCATTTTTTGATGTTTGATTTTGAGACACACTCGAAAATACCTCAATTTTGAATAATTTTGAAAGATTATTTGTAAAAGTATAAACAGATTTTGTTTTTTTAAAATTCAAAATTGAAAAATGAAATTTACCGATTTTGAATGATTTTCAATTTTAATTTCAAAAAACAAAAACTGAATGTTATGAATTTGCTGCAATTTTCACTTTCAGTTTAAATTTAAAATCAAAATGACGTTTGATACAAGGATTAGCCTGCATAACTGGTGGTCTTGTTGTTAGGATGAAAAATTGGGGAGGGGAAGAAAAAGACCACCTGCCCAAAAACTTAGCATTTTGCTTCCCACCTCCCTAAACAAATAAATTCACCAGAATACAAATGACCAATAACAAAGCGAGTTGAGGTACCATCAAAAATAAATTATAAATTTCTGAAATTTCAGAAAACCTAGCCGTTCTCCATAGTACGTAGCTGTGGAATGCCTGCTTAGAACTAGGTTCTTATTTTGTTTTTCTATATGGAGAAGAATAAAATAAAATTCTGTGATAATTTAAAATGTCTTTCAAAAAATCAAAAGTTTTAAAACCTGTGTAAAATTACGTTGCTCCACACTGAATTATAGTTCAAAATTGGCTATTAAGATCTAGCAACAAAAATTATACTCTTCATTAAAAACATAAAGCCGTCCACCACATTTTAAATGCCGAAAAGAAGTAATATTAATAAACTAATATGTCGCCTTCAGGCTTTTCCTGTCTACGTTTTAAATTAAGTGTGATTCATTAACCACCACGGCAGCAATTGCCTCATGTAATTTGATGCCGCTATACTATAAAAAGAAAAGAAACTTCTTCTCAAACACTACTTCTATGGAAGCAAACAAAAGTGAGGTTATGCTTCGACAACAGGTTTTAAGATTCTGTATGAAAGTTCTCCGGCAGTTAAATTTTAAACAATCTCAACAACGCTAACTGCAAACTGGTTATTTGTTATAGTCTAAACAATTTTTGTCTCGCAAACAGGTTTTGTGTGTTCATTTATATTCAACCGACAATTATTTTTTTCAACTGCTGTGTTTTAGTTTTTTGAAAATTTGTTTTATCATTTTTGTAATGCTTCTTGTCTTTACTCAATACGATTGTTTTAAACAGCTTAACAGAGTGTAAAAATTCATTCAAAAATGTCACAAGTGATTGGCAAGCCGAATGTAAAGAGCCAATCAGTTTTTCCCGTCCACTGGCGGACGGAGAATTCAAAAAAGCTTAGTTATCGGGCAGGCGGTCTTTTTTAATCTCTCCCCAGTCTTTTCTCTCTCACAAGACGTAGCTGGCTAAAAAGGATTATAATTTTCACAAAACAAAGTAAATAGATTTCACTGTCAAATATTTGGTTACTTGGAATAAAAGGAAGTCGATTTGCAAGCTCATTGCATCAAATTTCCAACCTCAAAACTTGTTAAGACAGAAATATTTTAGAAAAATCTGATTGTTCTTAGATTTATGACTTGTAAATAATCATTTTTTCTTTGAGTATCGGGCAATAATAAGTGGCTTGCTTAATATGACCTGTTTCAATGAAATATCTTCTAAAAGCCTTTAAAAAGAGAAGATTTAGAAGTGCGTGCTATATGAATATAAGAGAAGGCCCGCGACTAGAGAAACAAACCAATTGCAAGTTTGATTGTCGCAATATTTTTATCACATTAAAATAAACGAGAATCTGATAAACACATTTAAGATTGTTCACGTCAGAAAAATTATAAATAATAAAGTCTTATTTTACTTTTTTAACACGATTAAGTTTCTAAAAACAACAATGGTAATATATTGATATGCCGATATATCTTCGAATTTTAGTATGTATATTTAGATAAATATTACGATAATGCCTTTTAATGGAGTCGCTGCTTGTTTTGAATGAGATCATTGTGTTTTTCAAAACAATATACGTCAGCTCTCGGTTCTGCTTACAAAAATAGAAATGATCAAAAAACTCGACAGCTTACAGCTGAAATTGAACGTAATTTACACCAATGAGACCTAATATTTCACGTTTGTTTTATCGGTTCTCCAAGTTCGCAACCATTTCCAAAAATCTTCAGTATAGTTTCTGGATACATGCAGAGTGAGCCAGGCTAGTCGAATATGTTAATATCGGCGAAACGCTCAGCCTAACTCATTTGCATTTTTGAAGTAAATAAAACCTAACCACAAGTTGTTGGGGTAACTCTTTGGCGTGTTAAATTTCAGAGGATAAATTTATAAAGAGTTCCGTATCTGACTGTTGCTGGTAGATATTATTAACAATTCAAAATGCAGCGGAAGCAAAAAGACAAATTTCCTGTATGACGCTGTATTCTTAAATTCAACGAACCCTTTTCGTTATTTACGTGCCACAAAACACTAAATTAATATTTCTAATTATCAGTTGTAACAACTAGAAAGATTTAAAAAAAAATTATAAATCTCTCCTTACCTGTTTGTCTAGCTCCGACTTCGGTGTTTTGATATCTTGTAACGTAGTGCCAGTTCCTTTCTTTCGTACGCTTGAATCTTTTCTAACAGTTTTGTTTCTTTTAGTTTTCCGAGTTGTATCTCCCTCGTTGTCTTTCCTTGTTTTCTCCGGGACGTTTGCAATTTGTAATCCATTGCAGTCTTCGATAACCATTTCAACCCCTGAATCAGAACCTCCACCAACTGAGGACGGACTTCTAATGCTTTCTTGTTCTGAATCTTGCTCGAGTTCGTCATGTTGCTGTTCAGGTGACTCTTCAAATTCCACCTCTTCTTCACTCTCCGCGTTTACTTCTTCAACGTGTAAAACTTGTCCTTGTTCGTCTTCACTGGTGCGTGAATTTTGTGCATCGAGCTCTTCCTCGGCGTCGATTTCTTTCTCAAGTTGTATCAACTGCGGAACTTCATCCAAATCGTATTTCACCGCGCGCCGTGCGATTTCCATCAGGCAAATCACAACTTCTCGACTTCCTTCGCGACCTTCGTCAACCTCAACAACATCATTAGATTCAAACAAAATCGCTTCTGAAATATTCTGACTCCTACACCACGAAAGAAACATTTGAACATTTTCCCGTGAACGGAAGAGCTGCGATTCTTTCATTCCTCGTTTCTTGGTGACACTATGATAACGTAACTTTTTCCCTGGAACTTGTATACCATGCTCTTCACCCCAAAGCTGGGCCGCTTCTTGAATGTAGTTAGCAAGCCGGCACAACACTGTACCATCTTCTAAAGCAAAGAAGAAAAACTCCGGTGTTATCACGATGTCAGGAAACAATTTAGACAGCCATTCACATTCGTCTTCTATCATCGCATAAAGTAATTCGTTCTCTTTCTCCCACCGTTTCACACTCTGTATACTGTTTGTTTTGATACGTCTGAAATTCGCTCGATTTTTTGTCAAACGAGGGGTCACATTCACTAACATTTCGGAAGTAACCCCTTCCATACTGAGTTGGGGAAAACTTCGACTTCACAATCTCTGATTCGTTAATTCTTGTGCAAAGTTGACGACAATCTTGGCGAAATTCTCTTAACAAATCATGAATCTTTCACGAAACGTTCGCTGCATTTTACAAGCGTGAGAATTTATTAATTTTATCTGTGGAGTGTGGCGGCGTTGGAAACGTAACCAAACAATGATCCATAGTTTCCTTGTTGTTTCACAAAGCAATTAGTTTCTGACTATGGGTATTTAGCGAGTCCGCGATGTGCATGTTCCTGCCACGAATAATAAAATGTTTATGAATAGCATGCCGTTAAACAGTCACTGGGGCGGGAAATTAAAACAGAGTTTAATTATTACCAGTCGATTTGTAGGTGCAGCAAAAGTATGATATTTCCCTGCTGTGCGGTTGATATAGGTCCGATATCGCCCCTCATAATTATTTGATGGGATGAACGTCAAAATTCTACTCCGCCAATGAAATAGCTCCTAGTTCCATATTAAATTTTGAGTTCAAAACTTGATTTTAGTTTTTATCCGAAAATATATTTTAACATTCAGTTTTACATTATATTATAATAAGTTGTGTTTATTTTTTTTGCCAACGCTCTTCAGTCAACAAAAGCTGCAATTCAAACACACAGAAATCAACTTGCATCATTTTAACAACACGATAGCAATTAGAATGAAACTTCCATTGTGAACGATCAATAAACAGAAAGAGAAACTCTAAACCGTATATTACAATTTTTTTATTTCAACTGTCAGAAAGAGTTCATTTTCCTCTGATAAAGCTTTATAAAGTTGAGAAGTCTTTTAAAGAAAATCTTGAACTTGTCAAATCGACCTATCGTTTTGTGAGCTTATATTTTGAAATATATTTTTGTTGATTCAAACATTTTTGCATGGCGTTTTGGTGACCTAGAGACACCGCCATTGTTTAGTAAACGGGTACTTATTATATGTGACAAACACGATTCCGAATCATGTTTTGCAGGCAGAACAGTGTTTTGCGATGCTGCATTCGTTTGGTTGCGTGATTCAATAAGCGGATGTCTTATTGCCTATGTAGCCTTTCGATTGTACCACACCGGAAACAGGTTCAAGATTTCTGTTTGATCATATTAAATTATTATCGAGTTTTCAACAAAACTGGAACAACACAAATCTCGAAATATTTATCCAATGGAAAACGAACAAGTTTTCTTCGTTATTTTGCGTTGCTTTTTTACTTCAATATAAGTGATTACAGATCATTCTGGCTTTCCCACTATGTAAACGGAGGTTTTTAAAATAATATTTTTGGGCCAAATGCCTGCGGATTCATGACTGGTGACTGGTGTATTCACGTATTTACTCAATTAGTTCAAAGGAACTAAGAACATGGCTTTACCAGCTTGTGTACTTTCTAAGCTAATTGATGTTACGTAAGTGCCTTCTTGTGACAAATTTGTTTTTTATTTCTTTTTAACTTTTCAATCCTTTTTCCTGCTCGTTGTTTTGAAATATTTCAGACTCAAGTTTGTCATTACAATTGACCTGATTTCTTCACTCGTGATTTATAGATATCACCATGAATAAATTTGTTTTAACAAATTTGTTTTAATTAACATTTCTTAAGCTTGTAAATGTGAAAGGCACCACAAAGTATAAAACTCATCATAAAATCTTTGAGACCGAAAGTTGACATTCCGATGTAAATAAAGCTTAATGGAACAAAGACGGTGGTATTTTTTTTGAAAACAAAACTAATTCTGCCTTAAACTAAGTCTATACGCTTCCACTGCGATAAATTGAATACCTGTGTTGCCACAAACACAGTTTTCGCGTGTCGAAACAAAACGGCATTTTTAAAATAAAGCGCAATTTTTGCAATCTGTGATCATTCGCTTTTTTCAGCCTCAAAACAACTTTAATTAAAAAATAAACTGACTACACTGCTCTGGGACGGATTCAGATCGTGGCGAACGTGGCTCGAGCCACGGTCAGATTTTTCCCACTTTGGAAAATTAAGTATTATATAAGTGCTTTTCCAGGCATTGGCTTCAAGCTTTTCCAGGCAAAGGCTTTTTCAGGCATTGGGCAGTACCCCTAGACCACTCTGGGTTTTGGTTGGGGCAGCCACGGGCAGATTTTCAGCTGGATCCACCTCTGCTGTTTGGTAAAATTTCATGAGTAAAATAAAACGAATGGTTGGAAAACTACGTTGAAATTAATTAGTCAGTGAACCAATATGAGTAAGAGCTCGGACTAAGCCAGCAACTTCAATCGTAGACAGCTGTTTCATGTTTCATACATTCCGTGGCTGGTTGATCTTTTCAGATCCTAAGTGATGCGGCATTTTGTATACGGTATTCATCACTTGCAGTCTATCTTTTGTAAAATTTCAAATTGATCACTCAAATATTATGACCTCGATGGAATGAAGGGGTTGGGCACAGAGAGGTCCCTCCGCGGGCCCTGATCATAGGGCTATTAATACCTCGACTCATTTTTCACGAAAAAGCGATAAAATATTTAGTTTTTACTAAAAATATCAAAAACTATTGCTTTTTTGTAAGTACCTAAGATCAACGGGTCGTTCCGACTTTTTGGCGCTAGTCCTTATTGCGAATTCCATACCTCAACGTTCCGGATTATTAGTAGGAAAATAATTTTTGCACGTATAAAATAAAGTTAACGTTCTAAATAGCTCAGTAATATATTCTTTCCAATAAATGATCACACTTTTAAATTTAGCACTGAAACATGTTTCGCTTCAGTATTATTTGTATAATTATACTTATTGGAGCTGTACAAATCTACTTGAAGATTTTGCATTCAATAAAAATTAAAATGCAGAAAAACCCAGTCGACCTCCTCGCACATTTTGGAAAGCTCAGTTCTTCTTATAAAGTTTGTGTTTTGGCAAGCAATTTCGGGTATTTCTATGTCAACATACTGTAATGGTAAACACCCAAAACTTAAAAGCAAGGTTTTAAATGTTCCAGCGTCTTCAGTCCAAAATCGTTTTTAACTTAATTGTTTTAATTTGCAAATTCCACAATAATAAAATCATTTTCAAGAAAAAGTATTACTTTTTGCTCAAAGAGGCAAACCCAGGATATTGAAATAAAGATGACGTAACTGCGAAATTTATGTCAGTTTTCGGACCATTATAAACTCGGTTTATTAACTCCCAGTAAGCCCTAGCTTTTGTATGTCAAATGACATTGTGCTAACTGATTCTCCCAACTAAATCTCATACTTATTTTACAAGCAGTTTGGGAGAATTTGGCTTTTCATGTTGCACAAAATATTTTATCCAATGAAATACTTACTTTTCATTACCAAATTATCATTTTGTATGAAATATGTAAGGAGAATTTAGATAGTAATAAACTGCTTTGGGTTGAAACGGTGATTGGCGTTGAAGGCGTTGCATGATGAGAAATACTAGACAATTACATCAGCAATAAAAAATTCTCCATAGCTCCATCGGACGGGTGGGAATTTTTTCAACACCCAGTAAAGCTGAACTGACTAAAAGATTTTCGTATTGCTATCAGGTTTCTTGAGCTGAGACCATTATCAGGAGCACTTTATAAACCTTTAACTGATGTGGTTTTCAACTAGAAAACTCCTTGATTACTATTCACGCACTTTAGAAACATAATTAATTTGGATTTTGCCTTCCAGTTTCCGAAAAGTTTAGAGTAAAACAAACATGAAAAATTGAAATGAAAGTTGCCACGCTTAAAGAAACGTTTTAAAGGTTGCAAATGTGTCAAGAGTCATAAAAATCTTAGTAACTTCTCCGATTCTAAAATTAGTGAGTAACTTCCGATCGATAAAATGATTGTATCAGCTTTAAAACACTTATTGCAACACCCATTGTCATCTCTTAAAATAGGAGCTTCACCAGTTCTCTGTACCGTGTCACTGACGAACAGTGGGCCATGTCCCGTGACAGACTCGTGATAGTAGATATCATGGTACTGCAAACAGCGGCAACTTTTTGTCGCGTAGAAACACCTGCAACGCAGTTTTTCCGGTGTAACAGTAACTGAATTTGGTCCAGGGGGACCGTATTCGTGGGGGACCAAATCCGCTGGGACACCGGCATCTTCAAATTATTGGCGAATCTTTGTTTACATGCATTAAAATATGTTCTGAATTTGAAAAACGCCATGCGAAATAAGTTTACTCTGCTGGATATAGTATAAGTTCATTTAAGTAACGTTTTTATCTTCTGTAGGAACCTGAGCCTGTTTGTTAGCTATGCCATGGTGATGAGACCTGATAAGACCAAAACAGCTGTCTATGGCTGCTAACATTCACAGTTACTTCTTATCTTCTGTGGGAAGCTGAGCCTGTTTGTTATAGCTTTGCAATTGCTAATGAGACCTAATAAGACCAAAACAGCTTTATATGGCTGCTAACATTTACTATTACTTCTTATCTTCTGTAGGAACCTGAGCCTGTTTGTTAGCTATGCCATGGTGATGAGACCTAATAAGACCAAAACAGCTGTCTATGGCTGCTAACATTCACTATTACTTCTTATCTTCTGTGGGAAGCTGAGCCTGTTTGTTAGCTATGCCATGGTGATGAGACCTAATAAGACCAAAATAGCTGTCTATGGCTGCTAACTTTTAGACTCAGTATTATTACTTTATGGAGAATTTATTTAAGGGGAAATGCGCACTCTTAACATGGCTACTTGAGCTAGTTATTCGTACAGAAGTGCTCAATCTACCTTTCTATATTTTCAAAAGGTTCTTGATACCCTGAAGCCTAAGCTTTGGGCAATTCATTATTTAGGAAATAATTATTTACCTGTCTCTCTTCCCATCCAGTAGGAAGAGGTTGCTGTGAGATCAGATTAGATGTAGTTGGTTCCTCAATATCGGGAAGGGGCTGTACATTAACCTGTATTGCACGTAAAACATGACAACAATGAATAAATTCTTTCCTAACAAACCCAAACTAACCACTCCACTTTGTACTTTGGGTAAGAGAGAGACCATTACCAATAGAGGCTGCAAAGCAACAAATACCTGAACAGTAGAAGCTGGACGTGCTGATGGCACTACTTCCATTGATTCTGAATGTTCCGTTGACATAGATGGAGCTACAAATCAAACAAAGTCATAATGTTTAGCCCTCAAAACTGCCATCCCATTTGACAAAAGTGGAAGATCTTGTACATTTACACTGTGCAGAAACACAATGATGATGTCCAATGACTCCATATTTCATAAGTCGCATTGTAACTTTGTCTTTCAAACAATAAATCTCTTATTTTGCCAATACAATGGTCAACTTTAGAAGCTTTGCATTCTTATGAGTTCAGTAAATTGAGTAGCAGCTTCTGCGGCCAGCTGGTTAAACTGTAATGAATAAGTGTCTCATCAACAAGGAATCACTTGATTATAAATGACAGCTTATAATGGAAATTTAAAAATCAAATGTCTTGCAATTTACTGATATCTTTCTTTTTCAATTAGGAAAATTCATGTATTTGTTTAAGAAAGGCTTAGTTCCTGGAATA
>JAOBBB020300947.1:0-10718 GCA_025331005.2 Zoanthus gigantus | reverse complement strand
AAACTTGTATTTTATAATGCAATTCAGAGGGCAAAAATAAATTCTTTGTCTTGTCTTGTCTTGTCTTAGATTAAAACAAAAATGGGTTAGTTTTAGCATTCAGATCTCCTTTAAGATTTTGTAAAGAGAAAAACTTTATGATCTATGGTTAATAGTGAAATACTTGCAAACATTCGTTTGGGTTATTAGTTTTTACCTTCTGTTGAAGATATGAGTTTAGTCTTTTCTTGGAGCTATAAGTTTTATCTTTTCTTGGAGATATGAGTTTTACCTTCTCTTGAAAATTGATTTTATCTTTTCTTGAACATATGAGTTTTTTCTTCTCTTGGAAGATTATGAGTTTTATCTTTTGGAGATATCAGTTTTCTTTTTTCTTGGAGATATGAGTTTTATGTTCATATGTGGAAAATCCCACATTTGATAGACCTTTTCAACACTGCAAGATTTAAATTCTTATCTGTGCACCCATTTTCAGGGTTGCCATTAGAAGCCGGTAGATGGCAGAAAACCGCCGGCTGTGCGACCACTTTGCGTCGGTTGTTTACGTGGCAAAGATAACTCAAATTTATCAGGAAAAGAAAAATTACGTTATATAATGAGAACATGAACAAACAAAACAGTTTATAGGCTTGTATTTTGGGAATTTTGTCTTTGTTCTTCTATGTATGTTTTTTAATGAGATAATAAAACCTTACCGTATCAAAATACAGGAATTATGTGTCGCGTTGACAGATAACTTCCTTAAGAGCGCGTGACGTGTATTACAGGTACCAGCTAGCTTCAAAGATTTTCAAAGGTATTTCCTGAAATGTTTTTCAATGTTTTAGAAGATGGAAGGTTACGGAGGAAAAAAAAAACGGCCGCTTCACGACCAATTTAATTTGAAGTTATTTGCTGTGTTTCCAAACTTCCGTGGGAACACAGAAACACGTGGGAACACACTGACAATATTGAATATGGAAATCCGTAGCATCTAATCCAATACACATTGCTAAAAACTGTTTTTAGCTGGTGTGCATAGTGAATGTTAGATTTTCGTTGATGGCCAATTACTTTTGAGGAGCCAAATCGATGTTATTTTCTAGCCCTTTCGCCTGTTCTTCACATAAACGAGAATCTTCACAAACAGACGCAAGCTGTTTGCGGAATGATGTTTGCTAGCCAATGTGTGTGAGGAGTGTGAGACATATTTCGGATGATTCCAAACCAGATCTAACCGTTAAAATAGAACATTTTGTAAGTGTTTGAGGTATTACAAGAAACAGTTTCTAGATCATTTCAAGGCAGAACACTTCCCAAGATGTTTGTCGCACCTGTTCTCAACAATTTATGTTTACATGGGAAACAGGCCCAGGGCTTCCTCGTTTGTTTTGGGGCCTGTATTCAATAACGGATTGTAAGCTCATTAGCCGTATGCTGTACGTTGTTAGTTGCCCAATACACTGAATTAAAGCTACTCGTATCAACAGGTGGACGCCTATAGAGCCCTTACAGAAGTTGTTCATGAGTGCAAAAACTTTAAGGTGAGATGCATTTTTCGGAAGTGAAATGAATACGGAGAGGATAAAAGATTTTGACGTTTGCTAAATTTGCTAGCTGTTTATGTAGGTTCTAAACCGGGCTAAACCGCTTTAGTTGGGTGGAGTTCAAGAAAAAGTTATCTAAGAAGACTGGGTTCTAGATCTTAGTCTTTCATTTACCTGTAATCCGGTTTAACGATTACGGAGAATGAGTTTGTACCGCAGTTTGTAAACAAACTCAGTCTAACTAATCGTTGTACACCACAGAGTGACATTGATGGACCTATGAAGATTATGATACCTGAGTTATCATTGGCAGTTTGTTTTGTAAGTGACCGATCAAAACTGCAATTGCAAGATCATAATTGAAGTTCCATGTGGTTTGAATCGACACAATTTATATATAAACTCTAATGTTATATAGATTGCAGCATAGCATTCTGTTGCATAAACGTCGCTGAGGAAGTAAACAAATCTCCTTTATTGCAGGTGCGTTACAACGCCGTTTTAGCTCTGTCGATTCCCCAAAAGAGAAGTTGCTATGGCGACCCAGAGCTTTTCTCAAGTATTTGGGAGACGCATGTCAAGGCGCTGGTTGCCACGGAAACGATCACCGACTTTACAGAATTCAGATACCGAGACAACTTAAAGGAACAGGTACATTTGGAGGGAAATTTAATTGATTGCTCTGAATCGTTCTAATATTCTTAATAAACTGAAAACTGTAACACTCTGCAATTTTTTAATGCTTTTATCAATGCTTACCCCGTGGGGTGGGGAGGATGTAGAGAGAACAAGCTCACTACAAGGGTAGGGTAAATTGAAAGTACAGAGAAGTATCTCGTCACCAGAGTAGGGTAATTTGAGAGTAAAGAGAAGCAAATCACCATAAATTGAAAGTATAGAGAAGCACAAGAGTAGTTTGGTTTGAATATACAGAGTAGAAGCCCATTACCAGTGTAGGGTGATTTGAATGATCAGAGTTGAAGCTTATTACCAGTGTAGGGTGATTTGAATGATCAGAGTTGAAGCCCATTACCAGTGTAGGGTGATTTGAATGATCAGAGTAGAAGCCATTACCAGTGTAGGGTGATTTCAATGATCAGAGTTGAAGTCCATTACCAGTGTAGGGTGATTTGAATGATCAGAGTTGAAGCCCATTACCAGTGTAGGGTGATTTGAATGATCAGAGTTGAAGCCCATTACCAGTGTAGGGTGATTTCAATGATCAGAGTTGAAGCCCATTACCAGTGTAGGGTGATTTGAATGATCAGAGTTGAAGCCCATTACCAGGGTAGGGTTATTTGAATGGTGAGAGTTGAAGCTTATTACCAGGGTAGGGTTACTTGAATGGTGAGAGTTGAAGCTTATTACCAGGGTAGGGTTACTTGAATGGTCAGAATAGAAGCTTACCACCAGGGTAGGGTGGTTTAAATGTGCAGAGTAGAAACTTACCACCAGGGTAGGGTGATTTGAATTAAGAGAGAACTTGGGATGAGGAGCTTCAAACAAAGTTTAGCAATGCAGTTTTGATCGAACTGGTAGTTGAGATTTTCACATTACATTCAGATATATGAATCTTGTTTGATCCTTTGGTGAAAATATTAAAATATAATAGATCACAAATTGTCCATCACAAGAAGATATTATGATTGGTTTTGCAGTTTGCCATTAATAAAATCGCGATGCGTAAGCTATGTAAAGAGGTAAAGCGCAAAAAGTCAGTTCAAGACATTCTTACATGAAATTTACTTTTCAAACTTGAAATATGCGTTATTGCGTACTGGGCAACACGATTTTAAAACGCTGTTCGATGGATATTGATACAAAACATGTTTGGTTTATAGCTTTGTGCTACACTTTGCCATCTTGCAACACTGGTAAGTGCAACTGACGTGGCCCCCCTGGAGAGTTTAATAGCGGAGGATAAAGAAACCCTCAAGAAATTCATAACCCAGTATTGTGAACAAGTAAATCAAAAGGTGAGAAAAACATTGGAATTGTTAATTCACCCAGTCAGCATCTTTGCACGAATAGTAGATTTGTCTAAGATAACAAAGTTTTTAGTTTTTTTGAATACTAAAATAAGTAGAGAATACATTTTTACGCTAACTGTGTTTTTTGTTTTACTTCAACCATTTCAATGTCATGACCAAGTTTAGTTTTAAATCCACTAGATTACTTTCATTTACGAATTCATTTCTCACCACTAGTCTCCTTGTCTGTCTGTTTGCCCAGTTGCCAAGTTTTGAAATTAGAAAAGGGATTTTCCAGGATCTTGAAAAGTTTTAGAAAATTTTGTCTTATAATTTATGCAAAAGTCTTGGTCTCTCTGTGAACTAATCAATTTTTGTTTTATAGGCACTCAATAATTTACAGTTTTTTGCAAAATTTGTAATATATGAGTTGCAACTTGGAAGCCGTACCAAGTGTTTACCAAATACCTATATTTAACAATATGTGGCAATTCCTAGGATTGAGTGTGATCTGTCACGTAGCAAGTCAATTCTTGTTTAGATCTTTTGTTTTGAGCACGCGGTGACCCTTTGTGTTGTGGTTATTGTTTGCAATTGATATGGTAAAACTCGCCCATCAGTTTTTCCTCTTTTTGCTACCGTCGTTGTAGGAGTAAGTTGGTCCTCTGTGCTGGCCGAAGTTTAGCCACGCCGGCTCTGCCGAGGCTAGGACAGAGGCCAACAAAACCAAGAAAGAAATTAAATTAAAGAAGTTGAAAGTGGAGCTAGTTTCCCCGTAACAGATCTATATTGAATGTTTTGAAAGTTAAAAATAAAGGACTTCTGGAACTGTTCAAAAGTTTGGCAAAGGCAAACAATGCGTATTGCACGAGCCCTGAATACACAAATACTTTTGGAACTCACTAGCCCAACTAAGCGAAGGCACTAGATCATATTGTACACACTCAGTATCGAGAACTGTAGTAAACCTCAGAGCGGCATTGATGGGCTTCTTAAAAATGGCCAAGTTTACCAGTTGGTGGCTTCATAGCTCAGTTGGTTAGAGTGCTACATCGGTAATGCAGACATTACACACATCACTAATCAGACATTACTTCCCCTTGAAGCGTGAAAGCTTTATTCTTCATCCTTCTCTTTCTCGATTTCTTAAATTGCGTACACAACAGCGACGATTAATAACGACATTGTTTGCACTGCGGTAAAAACTCAGTCTCATATGTCTCAATAATTATAACCGCGACGATCATTCATAACTTCATTATTTACACCGCAGTTCAAACGCAGTCACAAGAATCGTTGTACACCGTAGAGTGGACTTGACAAATCCACCTGCTCTCTCATTTTTGGCTTCATAGCTCAGTTTGTAAGAGCACTGTACCTGCATCGCAGAGGTCAGTTGTTCGGTTCCCTCGAAGCCTGAAGGTTTGTTTTCTCAGGAATTTCTTCCGCAATTTTTTAAACGGTGTACATAAACGTTATGAACATTTATAACGTCATTGTGTACACCGAGATACAAACTCGGTCTCAGATTTGTTGAACTCTTCAGGTTGGAATTGATAAACCATTGAAAATGACCTGCTCTACCAACTGTCATTATCATTTTATTATAATTTTTGGTCATTTTATTAATGTTTTTATTAAAATTAAATATTAGTGTTTAATTACCGAAATGAAGTTAAGTTATATTCTCTTGCAGATTTCTGCGGATGATGATGGTGTAGAAGATCCTGTAGCAAATGAAAAAGGTGAGCATTTTAAGCGAATAAACAAAAACAACTTTACTGATATTTAAACGATTGATTTTTTTTGGAAATTTGATTTGACGTAGCTCTTGTTAGTTTTATTTCTAGTTTAAAAATAATTCTTCCTAATTATTCCAATTTGTTTTTCAGTGCTTAAAATTGTTGAGGCTCAGAAGCACTTAACAGAAGAACTTATAGTGAATGATACTTCAACCGAATGTTTACGACATGTGTTTGCTGTTCCACTAAGCTGGTAACCCTGCTATTATCAACTGACCACACTACTGTAACATTGTTGTTCCACCAAGCTGGTAACTCTACTATTTGCAAACGACAGAAACAGAATGGCTTTGATGGATTCCCGTAAAATGACCTGGTCTCCCAATTGTAGCTTGATAGCTCAGTTGGTTAGAGCACGGTACCAGTATACCGAATCGAATTGTATGAATTGAATTGTAAATTCAAAATGCAAATCAGTACGGTCGCTCTTATATTTAACCTTGTAATTGATTGAACTAGCCAATTTAACATAACGAAGAAGAATCTGCGGTACTCCCGAAACAGCTATTGTAGTGCAATAAATGAAATTGATTCTCTGAAAACTGCGATTTACGGTGTATCTAGAGGGACAACAGGAAAAGGGGATTCCATGAGAAATAGAGGTTTTGAGGGATAAAGGCAGGGTAACTTAAAACTATCATTTCTACTTAAGGACAAACCGAGAGTCTGGGAGTGGCATATAGATATTATGTCACATAAAGGATGATCACACGACAGTGCTTGCCATACTTCAACTAATTTTCTAAAGGGTGGTTTCACACGTCAAAAGACAAAAAATTATGTAGCTTTGGCCATTTGATGGTGCCTGATCTCGACGTGAAGGGATAAAAAGTTTTGATCCTTGCCCTTTGGCACGATCGGTTTGATTGGCTAACAATTTGTCATTCATGGACAAGAGGCCAACCAAGAAAAGGTCATGATTGTTCTCGCAAGCTGTATTCTGCATTCAGTTTCTGTAGTTTCTGTCAAATAGTAAATCTGCAAAAATGTTTTTCACTCACGGATACTCCGTAGGAGTAGCAGTGAGTTATAGCAGGGACTTTATCATTTGCATAAAATTTTGTGAAACAGTGGTTATTGTTTTAGATCCTCCAGCCTGCTTTGCGCGGTTGGTTTGTATATAAAGTGTCTCGATCCGCAATGTTTACCAGTTTACGGAAACTGGTTCTACTTTAGTTTTACCGTTTAAGCAATCTTGAGTTCGATTCTTTGATTCGTTTAGGGCACTGGTTTAACTGTTTGCTATCATTAAACATCTTTCTTTGAAAATTTAAAGCTGACCTGAGAAAATCACTCTCGCTCTTTGACACGAATCTTGAACGACTTGTGTGTGGAGGAAGCTAGTTTTGGCTTGAATTGCAGTCCTACTTGTGCGAAGTATCCGTGAGCTTCTCATTGAAACTTTTGATTATCAACTAAAATAAAAAAGGTGTTGTTTGAATGGCTAAATATAATGAATCATTGTAAATTTGCTCGAACTGCTGACGAAACAAGTGCTGGTTACAGATGTCGTATGCTTTAATTTGTTTTAAAACATGCAGAGATTTTCACTCTTACCATTGAATACCAGGAATACAGAAACAGCCCTTTCCATTTTGTACTGTGGCGCAACTCTCGCCGAGTAACTTGTTTCGGTCCGCTTCAGTTGTGTCAAGAAACCACTCTTTTGCTGCTGGTTTGCTCTTTTTTTTTCCTTTCATTGTCGAACTTTATTGAAAAAATAGGGAAATCTGTCTATAGACTTGAATCAATGCTGTCTATTTTTAATGTTGCCCGACAGTGTGTTTCTATTGAGAATTTAAACAAGGCTGCACAGCCAATGAGAAAGCGCGTTATATCTATTTTATTTTATAATATAGAAACAAAAAACGAGCCCGCGAACTCAGTTATAGAACCACGCGTGAATTTTAAGTTCACGAAACAAGTGCTGAGCCGCAAATATGCTGAGCAGCAGGCGAGTTTCTCTCGCACTTCTTGAGTGAACTTAAAATTCACAAGTGGTTCTATAACTGAATAGAGCCAGCTGGGCGAGTTTTTTTATTTCTTTTTTAAAATAAGCTACCAAACGTGACGTTTGGAAAGCAATAAAAACACGCTGTGAATTTATTGAGAATTAAAACAACGCTGCACAGCCAATCAGAGAGCGCGTTATATCTGCTTTATTTTGTAACACAGTTTTCTTATAATAAAACATGGGCTTTTGACCAATCAAAGCGCGCATAGCTTTAGGGTCCTATCTATATTGTAAATTTTAATAAAAGCTTTTTATCCAAGCCAACAGCTGTATCGCTCGACCAACATTTTGATGTTTTACTGGAAACTAAAACATTAATTGGTATTATAAATATCTTCACTTAATCTACGAGATAATTATTATTTTTCCATATTTCACATATTTTGACTCGGCTTAGGTTCGTTTTGGCGCCGGAGAAAGATTCCCGAGGCAGTGATACGTCATTCACCTTCGAAATCATATTTGGAGAGTACATTGCAGTATTTTTCGGTACCTCATTGTATTGGTTTACAAACAATGGAAATATTTCAGTCTAAGGAAACTATTTAAAATTCGAAATTCGAGTTGCAGTCGCACCTCGCATGACTCGATTGTTAGATGTACTTGTGCGTTTTTCGACAATTTATATCTAATAATAAATAAATAAATAATAAATAAGTAAATAAATAAATAAATAAATAAATAAATAAACTTCATAGAAAAAGAGAACTTGCTCTACCGTGGCCAATATGGCTTCCGAACCGGTCACTCAACAGAGCACGCAATTCAAGATATCTTGAATACAATACAGTCGAATATGGATTGTAAACACTATACCTGTGCTATATTTATTGACCTAATGAAGGCATTCGATACAGTTGACCATAGGATTTTGCTGGACAAACTCTACGTATATAGGATAAGGGGACTCGTTCATAGTTGGTTTAAATCGTATCTAACAATTAGAATGCAATCGACCAAAGTTGGGGACTACCCTTATTCTTCTTATTATATGTAAACGATATACATAAAGTTTCTAAATTGCTCAAAATCAATTTGTTTCCTGATGACACAAACCTCCTCTACTCACACAGGAACTTGAAAACTATGGAAACTGTAGTGAATAGCGAGCTTTCCAAATTAAATGATTGGCTTACTAAAAATAAATTAACCTTAAATGCTAAAAAGTCTAACTATGTCATTTTTCGGCCGCGTCAGAAACGACTCCCACATTCCATATTTATTAAATTTGCTAATAATAAAACAAATGCTTTTGTTCAGCTTGAACAGAAAACCTATATCAAATATCTGCGTATATTCTTTGATGAAAATCTTTCTTGGAAATTTCATATTAATCTCATTTCCTCCAAAATTAGTAGAGCTCTTGGTATTATAGCAAAATTACGGCATTATGTACCAAGAAAGACCCTATTCTCAAGTTATAATTCTCTAATACTGGCATACATCTCTTTTGGACTAAACGTCATCATGACAAATTATTAATATTGCAAAAACGTGCAGTTAGACTTATATACTTTTTTGACCGTCGTAAAAGTGCAGTCCCACTGTTTTACTCTTCTAATATCTCACCAATAAATGTCCTATTCACCGAAACCATTGCGTACTTGATGTATGACGTACATGCCAAAAGAGCTCCTATCAATGTCTGTGAAATGTTTTCATATGTCATACAGTGAGCAGATTCTTTTAATAGATGTTTTGCCCAGGATGTCAAATAATTAGAATCGAGACACTTGGAGAGCTTCTATCATCAAACTCTTCATACTCTGCGCTTTTTTATTGTACATAATCTAATTTACTTAGTTGGTATATCTCTACTAAATAATATGTGACAAATAGTTAAATAAATCTCCTTTTTGTAAACTCAGGCTTATTCATTATACAATGTAGAATTTTAATAATAGATTTTGTATTTATGTAATAGACATTGCATCTGCCTTACTTAATTTAGCACTCATTGCTATTTACAGATGACAAGTCTACCACATTCTTTGTAAAATTACTTTATTCTTTAATGAACTGAACTGAACTGAACTAAAATTTAAAAAGGGATAGGGGAATGTTCAAATTTAGAACGTATTTAGAACATTCTAAGAACAGATTTTTATATTTATTTAAAACATTTTTAGATTTAGAAAATGTTTTCCAATTAGTATATCCGGCCAAGGGGATCCATATTACACTGAGCAACTGAATTTCTAATTTTTCTCTTAAACCGAAATATTTTTATTCTTTGTAAACCAATGAGGTACCGAGAAATACTGCAGGTTACTCTCCAAATATGGCTTTGAAAATGAATGACGTATCATTGTCTCGGGGAACTTTCTCGTTTTGGTACCGATTTTCAAGATAATTGAATCACATCAAATCTCCGTTCTGGCGTGAGATTCTTTGGTGTTACATGCTGTGAGGCGTGAGAGATTTAAGGAAGAATCGCGAGTTTCACGCTAAAAGCATGAGAGTTGGCATATATTTTAAGGGTTAGTGACTTTCAGATCGTGGTTTGTTTACAAATACACTCGCGCGCTAGTAACACAATGAATGAGTAAGTTGAATACTGTAACAAACATCGCCAAAGCCGTGTTCTTTATTAACAATTTTAAGTTCATTGTGTTGTCACATTTAAATACGTCACCCAGAAGCAAAGATCGGACTGCGAACAAAAAAATTGCGATCCACGAGGCTGAATTTGTGTTACTTACTCAGTTTATTTAACTTACTTGTGTCATAAATTTTCCCAATAATCAGCAAAATTTAGGAACTCTGTAATTGTGTTCCTTTTCATTTCTTGTTTAGACAGCTCAAAAGTTGCTGACGTGTTCAAGCTTGATTCTGATATCTTGAATGAGGTTGAAGAACTGCTAAACGCAAGCATTACTGCGCTTGGGAATTGGCGCTCCCTCGCATTTCGACTTGGCATTTCTCCGGAAATTTATGATGACTTTGAGAAGCATCCAAAGAAGATAAGCCCCACTGAAGAGATACTAAAGTGGCTTGCTAGGGCTCAAGGTCATACACCAATCAAGGAAATCATCAAAGCCTTGAAAGAAATCGAGAGGCGCGATGCAGTAGAGGTTCTTTGTAGGAGAAATACTGGTGAGTTTTGGGGGACTTTGATGTATTTTTTCCTAAACATAAATGGTAATTTGACCGTGGGAAAAGAAACCACTACATCTGAAAACATTCTTATTCTTAACAGTTTATTTTGGGATTAAATATTTATTTTTCCTTCGGATAGTTGAGTGTAGTACTACACACTTTTTTTAAAATAAGAATCATACTTTTTTTCCCGAGCCTCGCGATTCTTAAAATTGTGACATTTTGAGCCTTATGTAATTCTTTTTATTTTTATATGGCTAACTTCGTTCTCTCCGATTATGGTAAAGTTCAGCAAGATTTTCGTATT
>JAOBBB020300860.1:0-10718 GCA_025331005.2 Zoanthus gigantus | reverse complement strand
GTAGTCCTTAGTCTGAGTAAGTCACAGTCCGAAACGTCGGTTCGAAAATTCTTCTCACTACAGTGTAAAACTTATCAATTTGTAAAAATGTTTCTGTAGAAATGAGATAATTAAAGTACCGTTTAAACAATATAGATACTGTAAATAGCATATTCTTCATATAACAAACACTCAGTCAAAAATGCGTCAATAGACATCGAACAATAATTGTTTTTTTTATAGCACTGATCGTCAAAGTAAGAATAAAGTAATCGACGCACACAGACAGGAAAAATGTTATTTAAATAACGGAAATAAATCGGATTCTTTCAATTTTATTCTTAATTAAAACTTGAATAAATGGCAAAGCCCATGATACTTTATATTCATATTTCCTGCGGGGGAGGCGAATGTGATGTGTTTCCAAAACTATTTTAAAATAAGAAGATATGATGACCTCAGATATAAAACCAGTTGAACCCAGAAGAATTTTTGAATAAGGACAAGATAATTCATTTTATATATTTTCTAATAAATGGCAACTAGTTAGCAAGTGTGATTTCAATTCTGGTTCACACTGATCTATTAGCGGATCGAAACGTTAAACAAAGATTTTCGTCGTTTGTTTATCCTTCAATGTTGTGATTAGTGCTTGAATTTTTTTACTCGGCAAGCGAGAAGAATATAACTTCATCTTATTTGAGCCAAAAATATGTAAAGACGTTTTTTAAAAATACTGTATTTCTGTCAAAAGGCTTGCATTGACCAACTTTAGAACATGAATAGTAAATGTTGGGCCGTATCAGTATATAATATTTTGACTGGCCATTATCGAAAATATTTTTTGCTACACTAAATTCCTGATCACAAGGAGAAAAAGCTTTTATTTATTTATTTTTTTTAATATTCTAACTTAATACTTCGATATATGTGTCATTAAGTTTTCATTCCATTCAGAAGCGGGCAAAACGCCATGAAATGCTGCCACCGCTGTTCAGTTTTCCCGGAAGACAAAACTGATCTTCCTCATCGATTTGCAACCCTTCATCGGATGTTTTTGCAAACGAGCCTACGCTTGGTTGAATTGCAGGGCAACTTGTGCCGTTATCTGCTGTCGTTGTCGACCTTGGCAAACCAAGAAGCCGAACTATAAAGCTGCAAATAATGGTGCAACTGACACAAAAATCAAAACTGCCGCCAAAATAGTTCTTTTCGGCGCCATTTTGTGACAATGAAAGCATTGAGCAAAACTACCGCGCGATACTCATCAGGAAACGGCGCAAGAAATCGCCCCACCACACGAAATCGCATGTAAAAGGATGCTATTTTCTAGCCTTACTAGTGGGATAAACCAATTAGGATGGTTACCCTATCTACATGTAAACAGGGACTATGCTAGTTGAAACGGTCTTTAATACGGCGTTTAGTTTCACCGATGTATTGATTACCACAAAGGCAGAACAATATTGCAAAAAGAGCAAGAAATACAGTATTAGATTTGATAGAATAGGTGAAAAGTGTAATTATTACGACCGTTTCAACCAGTCCCTCGATAATTAATTTCTGATAATTCAATAAAGAATTATTAGAAGAACTCAACAAGTAAATGAAATTTTTTATATGTTAATGAGACGTGCAGCCGTAAGGCTGATCGCCAAATACCAAATATCGCCATTTTTTAAATGAGAGCCGAAATAGATCGTGCAATTTTTCGGGGTCTGTGTTTTCCATATTAAAAAAAAAAAAAAAAAAAAAATCAATAATTGTAAATCCGGTATTCAGTAGATCTAGCAAAGAGTTGAATTCCATTTTGAAAAATCAAACACAAAAGCTGAACAAAAACGTCGGAAAATGCTGTAGCATTTGAAAGGGCGAGAAAGTTTTGACTTGTCTAGGTGCGATGGATAAAAAATCCCGGTATGTATTTTGAGAAATAACAACTTTCGCTTGAGTAAAAATTCAAAAAAATAATTTTGACTCATACATTTAGTGGTTTGTATTTAATGAAACGGTTGATACAGACTCGGCCATTTTTTATATAGCATTTCTAATTGTGCTGTTGCTTACACAACCTCAAACATTGTTTCGTAGCGTGACCTACCGCAGCTCAGTCTTAATCAAAATAATCGTAGATATAAGAAAGATGTAAACGAATATATCATTATTATACCTTTGCATTCCTTAGTTAACAGATTTAAATTCCATGCCAAAGATAAGCAATTTTACAGTGATTCAGTTGAGTTAACAATGCTGGACAAACATAGATGAGTTGTAAATGAGTATAATCGCAATTTTATAGCGAAATAAAGCTGTTTTCAAGTAAACAATGAAAAATGAACAAGATATGTAGAAAATGAATTTCTGGTTTTTCATATTTCAAATTAATTATTTTCTTTGATACTACGGAATATACGACGTACATTCGTGCACTCGAAAGTAGAACTTTATACAAATTATATTGCAGAAAGCTATTTTCGAAAAGAGTTTTATTTTTTCCTTAATGTACAAAATAACATAAACGAAAATAACTAAAAAACTGAAATATGTTAATACTGATACATCAGTCACATTTCCGCAACGAAACTGTCATTCGAAATACAATTCTTAATTCATTTTTGATTGCTTCGAAATTAATTCAACGTTCCTAGTACAAAATATCATTATAAAGCCACAATGAAATTTTCTCAGTAATTTTCTTTGTTATTTACAATTTTAAATGTTGCACCAGCCAACACTTCTTTTTTCAATGCTCTCAATATTGTATACAGTCCCCTGTTAGTTTGCAAATAACGTCATCCTGTTTCGTAACCAATTTTGGTTACATTGTGGCGAGACGTATAGAGTAATTATTCAGTTATGACGGCATTGTTTATTCCAACGATTTAATTGCTATAATTTATAAAAACAACGAATTTTCAAAATAATTTATAACATACTGGAGCCATTACGTAACTAAACATTCGTGCATGGTTTTATTCTTGTTCAATTTGCTGTTTTGATGTCTAGCAAGCTCTGGTTGTGCAAATTGGGTGATCTGTTTCCAGTTTTGGCTGTTTATTTTTGAATATCCTTCCAAATACCAACCACACACTTACCCAGGGTCAAGTTGTCTACTGTTCTCCCAAAGTTATTACCTAAAATAAGTTAGAAATCTGATTATAGCTGAGAGGAAAACCGCGCGCATAATTCAGGGGAACACCCTTGCTAATAACTAATACAATAATTTATTCGATTCCGAAAATGATACATAATGAAACTCAATAAAAGATTAAGGATTATTTAATGGTAATATTACGGTTATAGGGTTTTAGATAGTTCAAGAAAACTATAAAATTTTACTTTAAAATGATAAAACGATAATATCTTTACGAAATATGATAGTAAAAAAAAGAACAATAAACAAATTATCAAAATTTACAAAAAGGCAAAATCGTGTGACAATAGAAAGTTTATTCAAATTAGAATCGAAAAGAAGAGAAAAGGGAATCGCGAAGGAAACAACTAATGATAGAAACCCCCTAGCATGACTATTTATTTTGCTGATTCGTCTTGAAAAGTTGAATAAAAATAAGTGATGAGTTTTCTAATCTAAGTTTGAACCAGTCGACAAAAATATTGGTGTTTTTCACATTTTAACTTTTGACTCAGTTGATAAAAACCTGCTACAAAATAACCAATCATTAGTTTTTTTCTTTGCCCTGAAGATTAGAAATGATTTGTAAAACTATAGTAGATTGCGGTTGTCTTGAAAAATAGGAATAACTGATGTTATTCATACCAATTTGAACCGGTTGAAGTCACTCAAAGAGACATTTTGTTTGTGATTGAACAGCAGTATTGATTGGTGTCAGTATCCATTCTCACATTTTGAAGCAGTTGATGAAACCTTATAGAATGACCATTCATTTTGTGTTGTATCTTGAATATTAATTAGATATCAGATCTTCAATTAATTTCATCGACTGGTTCAAAAGTTAGATTGACTAGCTGGCAATACATATGCTGAACAAGACCTACTGTAAGTTGCTAGCTATAGCAAGTAGTATTTATTTAGTTGTTTTTCCCTTCAGTTGTGCACTTTTCTTTTAACAGATTTTTCTGATGTTTTGAGTGATGATGAAGACTGGCAAGATGTCGACATCACACCAGAGTCCAAAAAGTTACAAAAATCAAAAAGAGAAAGCAGACGTGAGATTCAAACAAGTCGAAAACATAGTTACTCTAAATCTGGCAAATCAGGAGGTGGGCTAGTTTTCTTGAAATATTTTTAACAAGTAGTTGCAAAAGTGTGGAGTTTGTGGAAAATGGCTGGGAATATGTACACAGACAAAGGTCACACTCATGCTAGTATGAATAAATCTCAGTCTGTTTAGGCAATTCCCATTATTAATGTCATAAATGGAATGGTGTGTCGGTGTGTCTAGAGAAACAGTTTTACAAATGGATATAAGTTCTACACTGTAGTGAAAAGAATTTTTAAACTGAAGTTTCAGAGTTTAGTCCATCGTCGGAGTGAATGCATGATTGATTAAGAGGTGGTTATATAGTGAAGCAAAGCCAGATAACGCAATGAGATAGGTGTGTAAAAAACAAAAGGAAATAAAAGGATAGAGATGTGTGAGAAAAAAATATTGTTATGATTGCATACTGAGGAAGGAGAGTATCTCCGAAAACGTTTTAGGACAAATTTTTAACAAGTCTTTTAAAATTTTTTTACAATTTTAAAATTTTTAGGCCTGAATGGCACAAAAAAAAAAAAGGAAATCATGATATCGTATACGGCCTACAAAAACATTTTAAACCTTGTACAGGAGGTACAAAAATATTCAATCTTTATACTTCCATATCTAAGTGACTTTAACTGGGTTGATATCTTAATGTATACGTAAATACCTATGTGACCTTCACTGAATGAGACTTTCTCTGTGTTAAAAGGACATATTATGATTTCATTTAATTATCCGATTATTATTCAATCATAAACCCACGTTTTACCAGAGTATGATTTGTTGTTTTTGTGCATGTAGAATCTATAAATTATTGTAAAACAAATGAAGAGGCCTAAGCCATGTATGAGACTGTGATAAAACACTCCTGGCATTTGAAAACACTCGCCTGCAGCTCCTACATTTCCCTCGTGTTCTCAAATGCCGGTCGTGTTTTATCACAGTCTAATACACGACGTAGGTTTCCTTACCTATATAATGTTATGCTCCTAAATGAGATCTAAAACTGTTATAAATGCAATGCTGCGTTGGTGTTTCTACACCACAGTGAAAAGAATTTAAAAACTGACATTTCGGACTATAGTCCTTCGTCGGAGTGAATGCGCATTCACACTGACAAAGGACTGCAGTCTGAAACATCAGTTTTAAAAAGATTTTCACTACTGTGTTTAACTTAACTATTATTTTGTAAAACTTTTTCTAATAATGTTAAATTATGAAATTTACTTGCGCTACTTTAAGGGCGGAGAAAGACAAGACCAGGGAACAGAAGAGGAAGAAAATGCAAAAGAAGGCACAGAAACTGAAGGTTGGTGAATTTAGCCACTAACAACTTCTGTATTATCATTAAAACATGTATTAAATGAAGGATATTACATGCCCGCATGTGATACGAATTTTATCTTTGAGTGTTCAAGTCGATATCTCACAAGTTGAGCATAGTGAATGATTGAGACTTGAACACAGGATGATTAAATTTGTATCCACATGCAGACATTTAATACTCTGTTTATTATATAGACACCCATGGAATACCAGGACAACGATAACAATTTCTTTGGCTAGACTGAAGTAGTCATGACAACCGTCATATCTTCACATTATGAAAGATAAAAATGGTATCTTCACTGGATACCAGATTTTTATCACTGGAGAAACCCTGGTCACTGGTGTCTAAATTCAAATATTTCAGCATTTGTTCTTTATAATTCTTCTAGGTGATCAATGCAAATAATATGTATATTCTGGTATATGTATATAAAAAGAAGACGTTTTCTGGCTTATTAACTAATTATTTCAGTTTTTGTTCTTTTGTTTACAAGACTGGTTTAATACGCGCTCTAGTTGACCGAATCTATAAGATCAACAGCACCTGGCTAGGTTTACACCAAGATATTAAAATGTTAACATTTATTCTCCGTAAGAATTCTTATCCCTCCAATATTATAGAGAAGGTTACCAAATAATATCTCGCAAAGGTCAACACCACAGATCGCGCCAGTAGCCACTCTTTTCAAGGAATTAACGATTCAGAGCCTACCAAGCAGTACTTTAAGTTACCTTAGCCCCGTTTCAAACGTCGAACTTCACATGTGCCGAATCGAATGCTAATAAGCAAATTCTATTGTTCTACCTCATTTGCATACGATTCGGCACATGTGAAGTTCGACGTTTGAAACGGGCCTTAAATAGGTCATTATTCTAAAATTACCGATATTAAGATTCGCTCTTTAGTTAAGAAATACTACAAAGATTTAGATATTAAATTAGTTTTTGCCTCCTTTAAAGTCGGTAGTTTATTTGGTGTGAAGGACCCTGTCCCTGACAGACTCCGTTCACGTGTTGTGTACAAATTTTCTTGCACGGGCTGTAGTGCTCGTTATGTCAGCGAAGCCTCCCGACATTTTGTAACACGTGTACGTGAGCATCTGTCAACGAACAGGGCCTCTAACATTCACAAACACTTACAGGCTTCAGAAAGTTGCAGGAATCTATGTACTAAGAATAATTTCAAGATTTTATACTCTGCCTCCTCAACTTATCAGCTTAAGATCAAAGAAACCTTGTACATCCTCTGGGAAAAGCCTTCATTGAACAAGCAAGTTTTTCATCATTGTTAATTTGGGTCTTTTTACGTAATTTCCATATTTTTTTTCCTTTTGCTCTACTGGAATTTTCATTGCTATTATTGTACATTGTAAAGTTGTTAAAACCATATTCCTTTAAGACTTTATAAGCACTCGTGTAATTTATTTCCTCCAGTAACTGACGATGAACACGGAGGTGTTTAAAACATGTCTTACCGTATTAAAAATGTTGTAATTTTCCTAAAATTTATCTCAAGTCTGCTCATCTTAAGTAAAATTTTTCAAAAAGCTACTTTTTGTTCTTCTTTGATAGTTGGTATATTACAAAACGCATATTGACGTTAGCCTCGGGAAAGCAGTATGTTTTGTGGTCCCTCGACGGCCATGTTTCCCTCGGCTCTGCTTCAGGGAACATCAGCGGTCTCAGGACCACAAAACATACTGTTTGCCTCGGTCCGAGTCAGTAAGTGTTAATTAGCAGTTGATGAGCTCATATTTGGCTCGGAAAAACTGTACTAACAGATTAACAGTCTACTTGGTGTATTTTCAGTAAAGAACGGCTATTTCCTTTGTAAAAGATCATCCCAAGTGTAATGATAAAGTAAAACTTGTTTGTTTGTTGTTTTTTTTCAAATTTTTCAAAATCTACACTAAAGAAATTTTCACAACATTTTATAACATGAATGGCCTGTAGTTATGCCACATGACATAAAATTGAACCTTTTCTTATATTAAATCATTACAGTATTATAATGATTCTTACTTACTTATTAGCTCTGTATTAGCTCCATGCATAGGCCACCTATGTACCACTACTGCCGTTTTTATTGTCTTAGTACTTACTGTAAACTCATAACAAACCCCCTGTTTTAAGTTACGGCAGTTGATAAGATCTCTGCCTTCCAACAAGTTCCTAGGTTTAATCCCCGGCTTTGCCAAGATTTTTGGAGAAGTCATTTTTTATAAGTCAAATGAGTCATGAGTCAAGTTATGAGTCAGTCAGCGGTTTTTCGCCAAAGTTTAGGATTAGGGCTAGGTTTAGGGTTAAGATTAGGGTTGGGGTTGGCTTTAGTGTTAGAGTTGGGGTTAAAGGTGTTTTTTTCTCAGGTTAAACATTTTGACTCTTGACTCATTGACTCATTAAACTTCAATCTCAGATTTTAGTCATTTTGCTGTCGTCGTTTCCACCAAAGCCAACTGAGTTTTCCGTTCTCCCAAGGGTCAGTAAATAAACGCCAGTATTTCCTGGGAGCTAACCTGTGATGGAATATGGTGTCCCATTTAGGGGAAGTCAAGCTCTCTCATAAACGTAACACTACAGAAACCAGAATAAGCACCGGGGCTTAGAAAAGATTTAGCTATCTTAGCTCAAGTTTTAGAAAAAAAAACAAATTGATAAGTTTTACACCGGAGTGAGAAGAGTTTTTGAACTGACGTTTCGGATTGTAGTCCTTCGTCGGAGTGAATGCGTGGTAGATGAATAAAGAGGTGGTTATGTATTGATGCAAAGCAAGATAATGCAATGAGATAGGTACATAGATAGATAGATATCTATCTCTTTGCGTTATCATACTTTGCTTCACTATATAAACACCTCTTTATTTATCTCGCACACATTCACTCTAACGAAGGACTACAGTCCGAAACGTCAGTTCGAAAATTCATCTCACTCCGGTGTAAAACTTATCAATTTGTAAAACTTTTTGTAGAAACACCAACGCAGCATTCCATTTATCTTAGCTCTAAGCTAATAAGCTGTCAGTTTTATATGAACAGTTGATTTTGATACTCGTGCAGTATTTATCCTAACCTGCAAAGAGATTAGATACTTATTTTTTGCCTTCATTATAATAAAAATTAATGCCGAGACTGACTTTAAAGTTTGCTGTTTTTTAGGAAATCGAAGAACAAAGGGAACAAGAAAAGAATAAATGGCTAAGTTTTTTCAATAATTCAAAGGTTTGTGAAAACAGTTTTACGTATAAAATTAACTTTTGAGATGATATCAACTAGAAAACAAAGGCACTTAAATACGACTTTTCAGTAACATCTTGATAATGAGAGTAATTAGAGCCAGATGTCGTTGACACGTTGTAGTTTAAGTTCGTTAGTTTTTGGAAGCAGTTTAAAGTGTATATTATCTGTGTTTTTTTATATAAAATGTTCTTATCCTCTTAATGGTGATGGCAAAGACCCAATTCGATTTGTTTTCATGGTGTAATTTGCGTTTAAAATTTTGAAAAATCATTTCCGGTTTAACCTTGACCGAGTGATGGGAGATTGGTAACTACCATGTTGTTTTCTGGTCCGTGACGTCAAAAGTAGAATTTAGTAGTAAGAGACAAGTCCTGTTTTTATCAGGTTGTACTATTTTGTTGTTCTTACTTAACATTATCCTTGAAATCAACATCTTATTAGATTTATTTAAATTTAAGCCTTAATGCCCGCTACCAATGTGGTCCTTGTGTCCATTTCTGTTGCTTTAAGTTAACTGCAAGCACGCATATGCTATCTATACTTGACGTTTTCCATGATTACAGCCACATATCCCACAAGCATTACGCTCGCTTAAAAGAAACAAACACACCAGTGAGAAATGGTGTAGACCAATTCATATTGATTTTATTTTATTCTTAATTCAACTGAAAATAGAACTGATATTAGTAATCATAATTATAGTAAAATTTATTGATGATGACATGTATTTTAAAATAAACTACAGAACTAGCTAGCTATGAAGTGCAATGTTTGTGCATCTATCTATTCAGTATCCGGCCATGTCACTTATCTGCATGGTCGCTGGTCTTGACATTGCCAGATAGCAGAGGCTGGATTTTACACAAAGTTTTTACAAATTAGCTTTGAAAGTTTGCTTCAGTATCAACTGTTTATTATTCTGGCGATCAATCAGGTGCAAAAATAATCTTTCAATGTATGAACCATCGAAAGGAGTTTTATCAGGCAGTAATAACTTATCGCTTGCCCAAGGTCGCTTCATTTGTATATTTTATAATTGCATGTCCTTGGTCCTAACTTAGGGGTCTGGATCAACTAAAGGGAAAAGCCTGAGGGGCGTTTCAAAGAAAAGTATATTTGCATCTCCAGATACAATCAATGGAAAGGTAAGTGTGTTGCTGTGAGTATGTAACTTAGTTTAGACAGATTAGTACTATAATTATAATTATCTTTTATTTGCTCTTCAAAATAAATACAATGTTTGTTACGTGACAAACAACAATTACATATTAAAAATGTTAGATTAATTAAAAAAAATAGTGAGAGCAGGGAAGCTAAGTAAACTATCAGTTATCGAGTTAGTTTCCCTAGAAACTATATTAAATATAAATTATATTTAATATATACTATATTAAAAGTTAATGTAGAACTTGTTCCATGCGCAGTGTTCTGACTTCATTAGTTGTAACTCCTTAAACTCTTTAACTATACATTTTATGTTTGTTTGTTTTTTTTGAAAATTAAGCATGGCGTAAACGGTTTCAACATTGCATTTTATCGATCGCTCTTCGCAAATTTTGTTCAAACCGATGGGCAGACGTTTTCAACATTTATTTCAATTTTGTTTCACCAAAACTGCGCGAAGAGTCTGTTATTCAGTACCATACTTAGTAAGCTAGCTTGCGCTTATTGGATAATGTTGAAAGACCAAGGCTTCAACATTTGCTTCAACATCTGTTCGATTTTATCGAACGCTGTTCACGAATGTTGCATGAACGATGCTAACCACTGAACAGACAAATGCTTTCAATATTTGTTTCGATTTTGTTTTAAAACAACTCTGCGAGAAGTCTGGTATTCAGTAACAGGCTTACTAGATTAGCATGCGTTTATTCAAAGTTATTAAAGTGGACTGGTTAGGAAACTTAGCAAACTACAAAGAAGATTACAATGCTCCTTTGTTTGATGT
>JAOBBB020300777.1:0-10718 GCA_025331005.2 Zoanthus gigantus | reverse complement strand
AGACCATTTCCCCTTGTGTACAAAATATATATATATATATATATATTTTTTTTTATATTTTGTTTAATTCATTTTATTTTTCGGAGAAATTAGTTCTTCTGAGCTATCAACAATTCGAGGATAAATAAAGTTACTACTACTACTACTACTACTACCACTAATACATTCAGACAAGCCTAGTTACATTAAAAATAAATAGTGGATAGATTTCTGTTACATAAAATATACTTATCATTAAAACAGCAATTAAACATAGCTCACGTCATTTTAAAGGCAAATGAGTCATGTTATTAGACAGGTGCAAGGTAACTATACCATTAGAGCAAGACGAACAAGTCAAGAGTTACAATTTTTTCCCCCACATTATAATTATAAACGAAAATTCTAGAGTTTTCCAAATCAGATCTATAAGTAAATAAAAGTGCGGCGGTTCGTTCCTGTTTGTCTGGTTTCAGTAGCTTTTGTTTAAAATAGCTCTGTTTCAATTTCAAAAAGTGTACTTTTATTATTTAATTGTAATGTAAATGCTTGAGAACAGTTGATTGAAGGTGAAACATTGATACCTTGGAACTCACGTCATTCTAAAGACGCCAGCTATAAATTATTGCCCTTCCCCGGTAATACGACTACCCCGCTAATAAACGACAATTTTGTTTTAGGACGATGGTCGCGTATAAACGGGGTTTTACTGCTTTCAATGGTGTTAACATAAATAGTGAGGTCCTTTTACATGTGAAAACAGCAAATTTCACAGTATTAGATATTCATATATCAAATGATGTTTTCTAAAAGCTCCTTCGAATGATTTTTCGGTTGATAATAATTGTAAATTATTCAAGAAAGTTGAAAAAAAATGTACCATAAAACCAGAGATACTAATTGTGAATAAAATTTGAAACTTACAACAAAAAGTTTGATTTTATATTGCAAAATTGAGATTAAAAATTAACAACCCGCCAAATCAAATAATTTTCTATTTTGACGGTTCTTTTGATTAAGTGACTGATTAAAGCATAAATTAAAATTAAATCAAATAAAAAAGATGATAAGGTTAAATTGAACAAAAATACATTACCTTCTTTTTTTGTATACTTAGGAAAACTCTTCCGCCCAGATCAAAACGACATAATTTAACGTAAAAGTTTTCATGCACAATTGACCTTATCATTTATTATTACTCTATGGAATACATTTATTATTATTCAAACTGCTTTTGTCGCTGTAAAGCCACAAATATCTTTAAGGATTATTTCAAGGTTTTTAATATATTACTGCTTATATTAACTTTGTGGAAAGTAAACATACGAAATGTATATTTTTAAACGTTGCCGCGTCGATTCAATCATCAATTTGTCCAACATTCAAGTTTATCTGATAAATATGAAATGAAAAGAACTTAAAAGAATACATTGCTGAAAGTAGTGCAAGGTTTGTTATTAAACCATTAAGGTGCATTTTAGACTAAAATTTAGTAGCTTAGATAAATTAGTGTATCGCTACAATATTGAACTACCCTGGTGAAGAATTTAGTTTTTGACTGTTTAGTTCGAATTCTTTGGACTCAAAACAACATATACTTTCTTTTTAAGATACAAACAATTGTATTTTGGCGAGACGTGCTCAATTGACACGGTAACGAATTCATCGTTTTGTACGAGCCGGATAAATTGTTATCATTAGTACTGTTCATATGAACGTTATTTCTACCTTATGATAAAGACACACTCTACTTTTTTGATACTTATCTCCTAATGCCAGTAATGAATGGCTGTTTCATCAAAACAACTTGGCGTCGGAGTTTCTTCTAGTTATTTTTCCTCCTAAATTTGCGTGAAGTCTATAAACGTTTCGACGTTTTAGATCATTGTGTTTGCAGACCGTTGTACACTAGTTCAATTGGCGTGACAAAGAATAAAGACAATAAATACACACGCGTGTTTAAAAAGATACGAACATGTTTTTGTTTACCGCTGTTGGTAATATCGGTAAACATTCAAAAATATTTTTGATTAAGTTTACTTATAGAAAAAAACTCCCTTAGGCCTTATATAATTCTGTTCAAAACTGAGAACAAGAAAAAAAAGATAATTCTCAAAACTTCCTTCAGGGTTGAATCTACCTAATGCAGCTCTGTTAATCATCTTGTTAAAAGTTTTGTGCAAGTCACGATTCTTACAAAAATACATTTAATGCATGATATCTTGAAAATTATAAAATGTTCTGTTTGTTGTTTCATCTTTTAGGAAAATTCTGTAAGTCTTTTGATTGTTTAGAATAAGAAATGTAATATCCGGATTTCAGTTTAGTGATTACATCTACTGATTAAAGATTACGTTTTTATACCACCTTGCTTCATTTGCATCGATTTCCTCTATTTAAGTGCTAACCCAATTGACAAACCACATGATTATTCGTACCATACGGGGTCTTTTTGTAATTAGCATATAGTATTCAGTGATATTATAAATACATCAGTTAGATAATTTTCTTAATTCCAAGCGAGAAGACAAGGAGCTAGTACAAGTTGGTTTTAGACAATTTTACTCAGGTTTTATAGCGTTCAAGGAAAATTTACTGGAGCCGTGCACTCTAAACTACAGTTAATTCTTTGATTCTAAAAGTAAAAAGTAATTAATATAGCCCCAACAGTGAAACAGTTTAGTTTGTTTGGATTTTGAAGCGAGACCTTTTCTAAAGCCTTTTATTTCTGAGCTCATAATTGTTATCTCTCACCAGATAATATTTGCAAACAAAAATTCCAAAAGAAATTATACTCTTCATTACAACTCAGGAAAAGAAAAAAGTTTAAAAGGTAAGCGGTAAATTTCAATGAATGTCATTATTTAATAGTCACAACACACATCAAAGCTCAAGGAACACACAGTTTGATAGACGTTAACAACATTGTCGTCGAACTGCCATTTTTTGAGTTTTTTAACCGCGAACTTAGATGTGAAAAAATCACCAAAACTTTGGTTTAGGAATGAAGCTTTTGTTCAAAAAAGGTTTGTTCTCTCAACCCAAAGAATGATTTAACTCTAAATTTTTAAACATATCTAGTATTAGCAAAGTTTCAAACCTTCAAAAACATACTTATTTTGAACATATTGCGAAAATCTCGTGATTAGCTCTTCAATGTATATAGCGCAAAAACAATACAGAACGTTGGCATCAGTGAAAAAATGACTTGAAAATGAATCAAGTTAGTCTTCACAGCTCCCCGCACCATTAGTACTTACCAGTGTTCGAATCCTTGGTTGGCCCCGTGGGTTTTCAGTCTCCGGGCGATCCGATTTTCCTATCTTCCCGAAACGGAGATCAATTTACGTCATCTGCATGTTTTTTGAAGTTATTGAGGATATGTGTACATAGATTTGACCTTGAAGTCTTTCTTTTTAATTTACTTCAATTTGATCCAAAAATATTGGCTATGTGAATAGTATATATACACCGTTAACATAAAAACTATACTTTCAGTTTTGTAAAATTCTCCGCTCTTCTTAAGATAAAAGGTTTTTAATGTATCTGTTACTGATATCTTTTCATATCCATTGTCTTTTCTTTCTTTACTTAGATATGAAGAAAACAATGATGCATTTGTGAAAAAAAATTAAAATGCATTTGTTGTTTGTATTCGAAATGTTTTGTAGATGAACGTACTCACTTAGAATTAAGTCAAATTAGACGGCAAAACTTTGAAAACGTATTCGCGGCCTTTTTAAAGGAGAAAAAAATGAAAATGTTTTTACTTTTTCATAACCATGATAATTTTTGTTAACAAGTAAAAAAATAATAAAAACGAATTGTTTAATTTTAGTGTATTTCATTCTGTAAATATAGATACAGCAGTTAGAAATCAACTTGCAACGTAAAACTCTCGGAAGTTGTCAATACCATGCATATGTTAAAAGCTATATCTGCTTGTTATATATAGATATATATATATAGAGAGAGAGTCACTCTACCATTAACAAGAGTTACATCAAACAAGACTTTTTATTCTTGGCATTTGAAGTCGTTCTTCTAGCGTAAAATACCTTATATGTCTTACATTTTTTGTTGCCCAATACTAACTTAAAAAAAAGAACAGGTGGCAACTGTGTTTACTTGAATTTTTTTTTTTAATTTTCTAACGAAAAAAGTTTTTAGTGTTAAAACATTTGATAAACACCATAACTTGAAAAGATATTGGCTCAAACCTTCAGTTGTAATGAAAATCTTTTTTAGTGTACTAAAAAACAAGCATATACACTTACAGACTAAAGCTTTATAATTAGATTTGATAGCATAAGTTAATTCTAAATGTGTAACACAGAATATAGTTAATTTGTGATAATATGTGTTTGTGTAATGCTTGAGTTTTCAATTGTATAATGCTTCATAGCAATGCCAATGAGGCAGAATTCCTCAAGCTGTATGTTCCAGCTGGGAAACGATGCAAAATATAATTCAAGCTTTAATGGCAGACTTATAAGGGAAAGCATATCAGTGTACTACACCTATCAGTGTACTACGTTGTGGTAGAAGGTAATGATATAACCGCCGAAGGCGCAATTTTTGAGAGAGAAATCTTTTTCCTAGCTCAAGATTATTTAGTTTTTATTGATCTCTCAAATATTATTTATTGCAACTTGAGTTAACTTTTGATTGTTTTTTTTTCATAAGTACCCTAATTTATAATTTGATAGAAAATTGGGTACACAACAAAAAATGTGGGGCTGGTTCCACCTATTGCTTCCACGGCTGAGATTTATCATAAACCAAGTGCGCTGAAGCCAGAGCTATCAGAACCGATGAAAAGACAGTTTGCATTATAACAAAGTTTAATAGTCATTCTTCGATACCTCGGCATTGGGACTTAAACTGAGCATCTACTTATACTTTTGCTTTTAATGGATTTCATTAATTTTTCAAGAAAAAGTTAAAAGGAATGGACGAATTAACCAAAAACTTATGTTAGGTTGAATTGATCTATAAGACTTTCTTGGTTTAAAAGGCGGTACGCAGTCGTAGCTAATTAGTTCATTTTTTTGGATCTTTATCTTTGCAACGAGATAAAATTGAAAGAGGATAACTCGATAAGGATATTGTGATTAAATCAATACAACTGCTACTTTTTTGCCTCAGCGTTCCGAATGATATGAGCAAACAGCAAGTAATGAAAACAACTCAAAAGCTGACTAATTAATGGTTTATGTAAAGAGGGGACGTTTCGAGTGGCCTCATCTAAGGTAATCAGGATAGCAGAATCCAGGAAATATTTACTTGTAAAATATGGAATCTTACTCTTTGGAATCTGGAATCCAGGTATAGGAATCTGGAATACCGGAAAACAGATCGTCTATAATCCGGAACCCACTGAGGTGGAATCTTGAATCAAATACCTAGGGTCTGGAGTCCACACCATGAAATCTGGAATCCACTAAGATGGAATCTTAAATCCAGTACCTGCGATCCGGAGTGCATATCATGAAATCCAGAATCCCAACTGTCACGGATTACCTTAGATCGGACAATTTCGAGCCGTTAGCCGCCTTTGAGTTACTCTACACTAATCCTTTGCAGATTAACCTCCAGCAGCGTTCGCACTCACAATCCCAGTATTACAATACTTAATTAATTCAGTCCTATATATATGTTGACAGTTTTTGTTCATTGTCATTATTGGTAGATGCAGCAAAGTTTAGGTTTTCTTAGACAAATTCTTAATATTCTCAACATTATTAGTTACACTGACAAAGGACTAACGATCGAAACTAGCGAACTCATCGTACTTTAACGAATATGGCCATTAGCTTGTTAAGTAGGATATATGCTAACCTAACTTTACTTTTACATTTGGATGGAAAGCGATATTTCATTGGTAAGACTCATTTGGTAAGTTTATATTATTTTATTTGTAGTCCCTAGTATTATCCATCTTATTTGCCGACTGTTTTATTTAGTTTGATTTTTTTTTATTTTTGTGGCTGTAAATTGAGAACTATAAGAGCTTTGTATCCTTATAAAAAAACTCCAATTCAGTTCATCGTGAGTATACCTAAAGGCCATTCTATATTCAAATCTGATCTGCGACGCTAAATCAAACCGTGCAAATGAATTCGACAGGTGAAAAGAAAGTCAACAGCATTAAAACTCTATCTGTTATATTTGTGCTAAAAAGAACACAAAGACCTCCTGCCGACAAAACTTATGATCAGTGAGCATTCTTTCTCATTTTTTCAACTACTTTTGCTCCTGGTTATAACATAGCTTGAACTTGAAGATAGATTCTTGCGGTAAATTGGCTGAAGCTAGTGAAGGTCTAAAGCCATCTTTTTGTTGGATCAATATACACGGATAAGTTTTAAAAAATTCGTGTCCACACACCAGTCTTCTTTTTCATAAAAGAATTTTAAATTTTAATGTCTTTTATAATACTTTCATGATTGCGCAAGGTCTAGTTTTAGGTTGTATTGGTTAGAAAGTGAAAACCGACCGAGCGTCAGCGGAAATTTACTTTTTTTATGTAAAAAGAATCTATATAGTCTAACGTCAAAATTCCAACCGGCTTTTCGACTATTTACTGAACTATTAAAAGAATTTTGAACCTCAAAATATCACTAGTTGACTTATATACCGTTAAGGGACCTATGTATCACATCCTAATCGAGTTTCTATATATAATGAAATGATGAACTAATGTTTGCGACAATATGCAAGACTTAAAGGAATAGCCAAGAACAGCATCAAAAACCGTTAAAAAAGAAGAACTGAACCAAATTACTATTTGCAATTTTTGTAATTGAAGAGATACATAAAAAGGTTACCACAGTGAAGTTAACCGATTTTGAATGAGTATGAGTACTGCGATTTTAAATCATTTACCTTTCTAAAACTTATCATACATGTTGGGTCCCCCAAGCACTAAGAGTTTGCAATTCAGGCAGTTCGGTGCGTGTAATCACTAGCAAGAGGCTACTTGGCATACTTGTTAAAGTACTCATAGTCTTTTCTTTTGTTCTTACCTTTAAACTATGAAAAACACACTATTCTACTCTTTGCACTACCATAAAGTGAAAACAATAACACATCACCGAACCTGATTCATACGAGTTTGCTTTGATCGTCTCCGGCTAGAGATCTTGCGCTACTTAGTAAAGTGAAATATTTTCTGTTCAGTTTAGCTACCAACTATAGCCAACTAACCAATTAGTTTCTCTGGCAAGTTGTCACAAAAGTACCGCTTCCATTAAAAGAACAATGCTTTTTGCACATCTATTAATACATGACAAGCAGAAAAGATTTAGTTGGTTGCCGTATCAACAATGGAAATTAAGTCAGTTTTTATCAAATCACAGGAAACTTCTATATTAAAGAAAAAATGAAATATAGAAAGAAAATGACGTGAGAATAGACATCATCATTAATAAAAAACACCTGGTGGATGGACAAAATTGAGTACTTTTGGAGAAAGTAAAGTTTTTATAATTACAATTTTAATTATAAAACCGTTATGATACTATCTCTGATGTTTCTTAGTTACAATTTAATTGATAAAATTATGGTTATTGTTAAGTAAAAAGAACATCTCAATATTGCCTTGCAACTGACAACAATCAAAAGTTGTAGCTGAATAGCTTCTGTTTAATTTTGAATATAAAACGATTTACCAACTAAAAGGATTTTCAAAAACAAAGAAATCACACCTAAACTGTTACCCAATAGGATAAACATTAATCTTCTAAAATAATTAAAATCCATAGCTGCAATGCCTACATTTCGAAATTGTACATTATATATACTCAGTTCACGTTAAGGTTTCACATTTATGTTCTTAGTTTTTAAGATTTTGATGACTATACAACAAAACCTTAGGTTTTCAGGCCAATTGCCTAGAAATGCCGAGATTTTTTCGAAATGTAACTCTCTGTGGAACCTAAAAGCTTAATCTTTATAAACGAGCACGAAAGAAAATTGCCCAACAAATTCTTTGCGATTTTTGATAGCTATATATAGTTAATTTAATGTGATCATGGTTTTGGTTGTTATTGTAAAGTTCAACCTTTTTGGAAACATAGGCCCGGAGGAACATGGGAGGCCCACTTTTTTGCAGAGCAACGAAAAAGAAAATCATGAATTATTTGTATCTCTTTAAAAAGCGCTGGATCAGCCCCCACCCCCCACTCAAAATTTCGTTCCGCCGGGACTGAAATAGCTATTGCTGATGATTTCTAGCCGAGAAGTATTAATACCAAAGTTCTTAGTCGTTTCAGATTGCAGGAAACTTTAAGCCTGTTTCGTACTAATATTATATAAATTAAAGTTATTATTATCATTATCATTTTGTCTTCATCATTGTTGTTTTACATTTGTACTCTGCTTGTGCCGTTTAAAGTCTGCGCGTCTCTAAAACATTGTCTAATTTAGACAAATAAATACTGAAAATTTCATTATCATCGTTGTTTGTAATGTGGCAGCTAGCATGTCCATCGTTAGCTCATCTCCAGAGTCTCTGAACAAGTGAAGAGAGATGATTTTCAATAACTCAAAAAACAAAACTCTAAAATGGACTCCTTTTGATGACAATTTTCATCCGTTGACCTTTTTATTCGTAAATTCGAAAAATAAAGAAAAAGTTCAGATTTAAAAAATATTTCAAAAATGTCACTCTGAAGATATTGTTAACGAACAAAACATCAGCTCCTTAGTTCTTACGGCGATAATCATAAAATCAACTTTGCATGAGTGGTTGAAACTACGCGTTTTTCCAACTCACCGAAGCACTCGGAATTCTAAAACCCGGTTTTTATGATCTGTAACGGTCGGTGACGGTCTGCGATCTCGATCGGTATATGTCATTCCTGAATAGAAGGCGGCACAGAACTGATTAAGGCAGACCTGAACACTAAGTTGTAATATTTCCCCCTTTGAAACTATTCCTCTATGAACATGGAATCAGTGATAAACTTCGTTCTAGCGTTCAGAATGGCGGGCAATGTTTTCGGCTACTTTACTAGTCAGCCAAGTTAATAACAAGGAAGGTTGCTTGCGAAATTTTAGTCAAGAGTGCGCGTCTCTAAAACATTTTAAAATATTTAGTGAGAATGCTAAAACATAGATTTTTTCATTTTGATAAAAGTAAGATTAATTTGCGAAATTATTCACAAAATTTAATGTTTGATTATAACAGTTTTGTGTATTTTAGACGACACAATGATAAACATCTTATTATTGTCGCCGTAAGAAGTTTAATCAAATGAAGTTTTGAGCGTTAAAATAAAGTCTGTGATCATAAACATTTCAACCTTAAGTTTTCTAAATTACACTGTTGCTCTGATGAAGGATTAACACTCGAAATGTCAGCTCCTTATACTACTTACGATGATGATCATAAACATTTCAACCTTGAGTTGTCTAAATTACAGTTGCTCTGATGAAGGAATAACACTCGAAATGTCAGCCTCTTACACTACTTACGGTGATGATCACAAACATTTCAACATGGCCTTTGCTAGGATTTTTTAAGTGGGGGACAAGTCCTCTGAAATCTTAAAAGAGCACTAATAAGTTAACAAAACAAGGGTCGTATTTCTTTGATACGCGTCTATGCACTATATATTATATATGGAAAAAAAGTATTGTGGCATAATTTAATTTCTATCAAGTTTTTTGTATGGGTTTTTAGTCTTCAGTTATTTCTCTAGTTATCCATCTTTAAAGGAGTTTTTACTGTACTCATTAGGGCGGGCATAGTTGGCGCAGTTGGTAAGATCTCTGCCTTCCGACCACAACGTCCCCAGTTCGATCCTGGCTCTGCCAAGATTCGAATATTTGTGCGACCTTCTTTTCCACCTAAGCCAACTCAGCTTTCCATCCTTCCGGGGTAGGTAAATGAGTACCAGCATCTGCTGGGAGCTAACCTGCGATGGATTGGTGTCCCATCCAGGGGGATTGAAAGACCCTCATCCGCTTAACACTACAAAAACCGGAGATAAACGCCGGCTCCATGGGCCACTAGGCTCGTAAAGGATTTAGTTTAGCTCATTAAGGCAATCATTGAATGACGTGAGAAATGATGACGTCCTGTACAAGCTTGCAAACTTAAAATTGCTAGCTAAAAAAGTAAGAAAGGCGATCACCCACAGAACTTCTGGTTTAAGTATTGTCAGTGCACGAGGTGTCTAACTGAATTTTATAATTGATTTTTTTACTTTATCTCAAAATGCTACTGAAAAGGTCTTGAGGAACAGCTGCGGCCGTGTTCAACCTTGAGTTGTTTAAATTACAATTGCTCTGAAGAAGGGCTAACACTAGAAATTTTAGCTTTTTACACTAATTTTAGTGATGATCGTCAACATGTCAACCTCGGCTTGAATTGTTTTAATTACATTTGCTCTGTTGAAGGACTTAAAGCTGAAACTTCAGCTTTTTACACTGGAGCCATGCAGATGAGGCCGTTTACACTTAAAATAAAATACCGAAAAATCCCGAAAATAAGCCCCGGGGCTTATATTTTTCAAAGGCCCTTTTTGAGAGGCTTTTTTTTGGAGGGGCTTATATTCGGAGGGGCTTATATACGGAGGGAAATTTGCGTTTCAAAAACGGCTAGGCTTATACTTGGAAGGAAATTTATGTCAGTAATTTTAGTTGCACAAAATTTGCTACATGACCCGGACGTAGATCTTTTAAAAACTCAGCTAAAAGATGGAACAGTTCATTCTATCGTCGCAAAGATA
>JAOBBB020300605.1:0-10721 GCA_025331005.2 Zoanthus gigantus | reverse complement strand
TATTTATATTTTTAGTTTTTATTTACAGTTGATGTGATATCTTACAAGATTTTATCAACTCAATAAATGTAGATGTAGATGTAGGTGTCTATTACTCAATATCAAAAATACCATAATACTCTTTGTTTGCTCTTCCAAAAATTTGCAAAAATATCGTTTTTATTTTCTCTTGCAACTTACAATGATCCCTAGAGAAACTGGAAGCAATGCTTAATATGCAAAATATTGGATGTACAAACAAAGAGTTTTATGGTATTTTTGATATTAGCTAATCCGCGGTCACTCGTGAGATATCGACTTGAACACTCGAGCTCGAAGATAAAATTTGTATCCACGTGCGGGGGCATGTAATATCCTCTATATATGAAATGTAAACAGCCAAGGCTCGAACTGTAATTTTTTTTCTAAATCATTGACAAAAACAAAATATGAGAACTTTTAAAAGCCCCTGTTATTAACTAAATGACAGCTATAAAACTAATATTACATTAAACTGAGCTCTAACAAGAATGTTGAAAATGGTCAGCGGACAGCAAACTATGAAATATTCGAATCATGGTTGGTTAAAGGGGCTAGGAGCATACTCATTCATTTATCAGTTTGATGTGCATTAACCAAAAATGAGTTGAAATGATTGACGTGTGTGACACTTACTTCTTGCAAACCGAGATTCCTGTTCAAAGACGTCTGTCCACAGATTTGCCTATCACACCATCAACCCATCCAATACTTCGCAATCAATGAGTAAAAAAAATGGTCAGCTCAATGATAAAAGTTGAGTTTCCTATGATATGTCAATCATTTAGGACACACAAACACAATAGCTAGCGAAAATTCAACACAAACTGAAACAAAAAACGCGTAGGTCCTTTATATATGGTACATTATGGGTTTATTATAGGGTTAGAGTTAGGTTTGAGGTTTATTTTATAGTATGCGCCACCATAATGTACCATAACCAAAAAAATGGTTAAGTTATTACAGACCAAAAAGACTGAAAGCTCAGATTCTCAAAATGGCATGTATTTACGCAATTTGTTAAAATTGACACATTTTAAGTCGCATTTCATGTGTTCTAAGCGCTAACACTTTTTTGCAGGTTTAAGGTAACAAAAAGCGTACTTTCTGAAAATGATACATTTCTAAACTAACGAGTAATCCTGACTAACTCCTGAGAATTTTTGTTGCGAATTTTGGCTTGGCACTAAATTAACTATTTATTTCAATTATGGTTAAGGTCTTAAATTGTTTAAAATAAAACATATAGCAATTATTTTGATGGCGTCTAACCTATTTAGAAGCCTGCTGTGATAAAACCGCGCAAAGCATTTGTGCAAATTAGTCTGTCAATCAACTCTGGTTTTAAAACAGTCAAATTTTTGTATACCGTGCAACAAATACTTTTAGTACTGCAAAAGAGCTGTAAAATGCGATAACATCAGTTTTACTTCACAAAAACAAGCAAAACTACAATTAACAAAGTTAAAAACTAGTTTTAGAAAATCCAGTTGGACTGAAACTCAAGCACAAACACAAGGCGCGAGCCTTTCGTTTAATCAGAGAAACACAAAAATGATCTTTTAGCAGGGATTCTTTGTAGTTAGAAAGTTTTTTGTCAATAACCAAGTCCACTAAGTTATTAAAGTTTTCTGAGCTCTCAAGCCATTGGCTGATAAAATCGCGTTAACGGTGAACGCGGCGTACGGTTCCCGCCATTTCGCTATAAAAGGCGAAAACAACGGAACTACAACTCATACTAACAATGCACTGGAGTACTGTGATCAACAAGGCAGTACTCTCAGAGACCGTCCTAGTCATTGTGGTTAAACAAAGTCGTCTCTGCGTGGAGTCCATCCGTGGGTACGCGGTGCATTTAATTTTTGATAGCGGTTTGCTGAAAAATTGCCTGAGTTGCACTGACGATTCCTCAAACTTCTGCAGATTGAACAGACCCTTAGCTCTTTCATAGTTTGACTGCAGATATAGTCAGTATATCTTTTAGATATGCTCTGATACTCTTTCACTGATATTGCTATGATTACAATAAAAAAAATTGCTGAGGGTTAAAAAACCTGCGTTTTAAGTTTTGTCCTATAATGTTCTTTGTTGCAATGATTAAGATTTAACATCTGCACTGCTATTTTTGTTAAAACTTTCATTCTAATGCTATCTTTTACGGCAAAAAACCGCAAAACGTCTGTTTTAGTCAACTCAAAGTTGAAATACTTGATAGACGTCTTAGTGTAAGAAGCTGATGTTTCAAAAGTTTGTCTTTCGTCAGAACAACTCAGTAACGATTTTCGCATTTTTCAAAATCGCCGACAAAAGCTCGAAAATACAGGTCCGCCTTACACTTTGTTTGCAAGTAATGATGGAGTTTTATAAAACTTTAGTAAAGATTGTTTGTAAAAGAGCTAGGATCTTGATTTGGGTTTTCAGTAAGAACTATGTCAAGAAAATCAACAATAAGGCAATTTGATTAAAAGACTATTGGAATATTGTTATATGAAAGTGTTTTTCAATCAAAGCAATTTTGAAATACAAAAGAAAAAAATAAACAAATCTTCGGTGCTGCAATAAGGATTTGGAAACTATAAAATGATCAAGTATATGTGTGAAATGGTTTGTTTTTCATTAGACAATTTGAACGGAAGCTTATTTTTTTTTACATTCTTCTTCAGAGTTAAAAAACTGAAAACAAGTTTTGTATCAATAAGAGGCATTACGATGATGGTTTTTGATGAGAAACCGCCGTGATTGCCACAATCATACTGAGAGTTCTCGAGAAACTTGGGAAATTGTTTAGAGAGAGACATCAGAGGGCTTCAAAGATATCACAGTATTTTGAGATTACAGCTTCATACCTCAGTTCAAGTGTTCTAGCATCATACTTATAAATTTATTTATTGTTATAGATTCATTTTTTCGAAGATGAAAGTGCTAAATTTTGTAAAACTTCATTCTTTTGGAGTTAAAGTTTGTAAAGTCTGTGAAGTTTTATTATGAATTTTGATTTTGTTTGATAACTTTCGGGAAACAGTGAAAATCTGCAGCTGTGATTAGTGTAAGATAACTAATTATTTCAATTATGGTTAAGGTCTTCAATTGTTTGAAAGAAATATATAGCAATTGTTTCGATGGCGTTTAACCAATTGACAAAACTATAAAGCTTTATTTAAGAACCTGCCGTGATAAAGCCACGCATACCATTTGCAGAATTAGTCCGTAAATCAAATTTGGTTTTAAAACTGTAAAGTTTTTGTATACTGCAACAAATAGTTTTAGTACTGCAAGACAGAGGTGTAAAATGTGACAACATCACTTTCGCTTTGCAGATACAAGCAAAACACAAAGTTAAAACTGACTAGAAAATCAAGTCTGACTGAAAGTATTCACAACAATAAATTATTGACAAAGCTTCCAAGCACAAACAGAAGGCTTAAATGAGCCTTTTGTTTAATCAGAGAAAAACAAAAATGATCTTTTAGCAGGGATTCTTTGTAGTTAGAAAGTTGTTTGTCAATAACTAACTCCACTAAGTTATTAAAGTTTTCCGAACTATCAAGCCATTGGCTGATAAAATCGCGTTAACGGTGAACGCGGCGTACAGTTCCCGCCTTTTGCCTATAAAAGGCGGAAACGACGGAACCACAACTCATACTAACAATGCACTGGAGTACTGTGATCAACAAGGCAGTACTCTCAGAGACCGTCCTAGTCATTGCACGTAGACTAGGTCGTTTCTGCGTGGAGCCCATCCGTGGGTACGCGGTGCATAATTTTTGATAGTTGGGTGGGCTTGCGTTTACGCTCGCCTGCCCGCCAATGAAACAAAAAAACAATGAAACAAATTTCTTATGTTGTACTTGTATCTATGTGTTGTCTTAAAGATGTGAGAGAATACTGTATGTGTTTACAATGGAGAGTGCATGTTTTGTGGCTATGATCGTGTGAGTTATGGCATGCGCAAGGATAAACATACCTTTCGTATCAGTGATAAATGTACGTAAACAACCATACTTGCTGGTGAAAGCGCGTTTTGTGAAAACTGAAATTCTTATACGTTCTAACAAAACTAAACGGCAAGCTAATTTTGACACTTGTGTTGTTGTTTAAATTAGTTTTGGTTTTTAAGATCACTGCAGCTTTCTTTTATTACTATATGTCAGTGTTTTTTAAAAGTTTAAAGTTTAAACTTCTTTTCCTATAAAATTTATAAAATCTGTTTTCTTGTTTTATTCTTTCGAACGCTTTCGCCAAAAAGACTTTCGCAAAAATTAAACATAGCAGTTGTACTTCCCTACAAGTTAACGCGAGTTAGTGAATTATTTATATGTTGCAAATACTACGATTTTTGGAGAACGACACAAAGTGAATTCAATTTGTACGTCGTTGTTAAAGTTTAATTCGTGGCTATTAATACTTCAGTACTTTGTGAAGAACATTTATGAGCCGAATTTCGTTCAAAACTGTAACCAGAAACTTTTGGCGTATCTAATTTGTAGATATACAACAGGAATGCGGTGTGTTGAGCCCGCGCCTGAAGTGTGATAAGAATATGTGATGACGGCTGCAGAAGAATCAATGAAACAGTACTAACAAAACTTTATAGCATTTCGTAGTTGCGGCAATCAGTCATTCCACATCTGTTTGCTTAACATTTACCTCAAGAATAAGAAATAAAACTTAACTAATTAACATTTACAAAATTCAGATAATATTTCAAACAACTTCACTTCACTTTTGTTTTGTTTTGTTTTTGTTTAATTCAAGAGATGTTAAAGTATTTTTAACCTATCGAATAATTTACATAAAGCATGGATGCTGCGTCGGTGTTTCTAAGAAACAGTTTTACAAATATTCAAGTTTCACACCGTAGTGAAAAAGAATTTTAAACCCACGTTTCGGATTGTAGTCCTTCGTCGGACTGAATTTAATGCATTCACTCCGACCAAGGACTACAGTCCGAAACGTCGGTTTTAAAATTCTTTTTCACTACGGTGTAAAACTTTACTATTTGTAAAACTGTATCGAATAATTTAGAATAACACAAAAGTTTGTTCAAAAAGCTTTTCATTTAAGGGAGCTAGTTTACATAAAACATTTAATATTAAAGAAGTGAAGAAGTTGTACCGGGAATGGAAACAGTGGTTAGTTAAGATTTTATCTGAAAATAATGATGGTACTCCTAAATGATAAAACGTTGCCGCCGATAACATAAATTCAATGCAACTCATGTTCAGTTTAACTTTAAACGAGTTTATTCTGACTCTGTTTTTAAATAAGCTTTATTTCTCTGATTGTATAAGAAATTATCAAAAATTTCTTTTCCTGGGTTACGATTTTCACCTATTTGAAATCTTTAAGCGAAAACTCAAGCAGTCTTAGTGTGGGGTTTCCCTCGAGTTCATACTCCCCTTCGTTTACAAAAATTTAAAAACATTTCTACTTGAAAATAATCTGGTTTGTCAAATTGTTGACAGCATACAAGAAAAATCCCAAGGAAAAACTAACAATGAATGCGGATCTCCTTTCGTTTCATTCAGACAACCGTTTCTCGATCCTTCCACTAGCTTATACTCGGTAAAACATTGGAAAATAACTAAATTGTTTCAAAAGAATGCCTTCGTTTGATGAAAAGCTTATTAAATTGGATTAGTAACTCTGGACAAATCGAGTTCTGTACAGGTAATAAAATTAAGCAGAGCTTTTGTCACCGGTGTATAAAACTGTGTCGGAGACAGCAAGCCTAGTGTTGTTTTGAGAACATTTGAGAATCGTTTCACAAAATGTATTGGAGACGAACATACATAATATGCCATACATGGAGTTTTTTTTTAAACTGACAAATCAAATAAAAACCAAACCTAGTTTCGATTAAATACTAAAATTTCACACGATTTAAAAGTCAGCTTGGACATCAGTTCAATATTTTTTCAAATATATAAATTTTTACTAGTAAGAAATTTTCTTTTTCTGGGTTCTGGTATTTAGTAACATAAACCCCTAATGTGCTTGCAGTAAATCACTAAAACCTAAGTTGTCTTGAATAAAGTTATTACCAACTTCACTAAAACAAAATTGTTGCTACCACTATAAATGGTTGTCTGATTTAGGAATTTTACTCGATGATGGATTCCAAATCTAAACCACATACTCTGAATACTAACAACTTTGTACTAACACAGCCAGTTTGTTTCATTGATCTGAACTTAACTTTCACAAGCTGGAAAACAGAATAAAAAATGCTTTTAAAATATTACTAAAAATCTAGCTTGAATACATCGATAAAATGTTGTAAACACGACTTGTTGCTCGCGGTTGCGTTTTTTTCATTCAGTGGCCATGCATCTTGAATGTCTTGAATGAGTCATCTTTGACAGTTGTTCTTTGACGAGGTAGGAGATCGCTGTCTCTTTTAATTTATTCTAGTATGCTTTATTTTCATTTGTTAATCCATTTACCATAATATATTGGTTTCTTTCAATTGAAGCCAAGAGTGAGTTATTTAACTTGACAAAAAAACAAGTTTTCTTTCATTCGTTCATAAAGTCAGCCAACTCATATAAACAGCAAGGCCAACAGAGAAAAAACAAATATTTTCATTTTAAAGTTGAGTGGTATCTTCTTTTAAAGATTGAGTCAAGATATTTGAATCAAGATATTTGATATTTTAAGTTAAACAAAAACATTGGCTTTACTTAATACCAGTCTTTAATCAAAACACTCCTTGAGTTCTGTCAGTAGGTTTCAAACTGTGAATGAAGTTTTAAATAATTAATTTGCAATTCTCACTTTTAAAAAGCTTGTTGTTACAAGACCAAAATTTAAAAGGCACCTGAAAACAACTGTGAGTGGATAAAAATAACTTGAACACATAAACACTTAGCATGTTCTTGTAGTTTGACTTTACTTCAAAGTCATCTAAATTCTACACATAAACAGCGAACCCAGTCTATGTTGGTTTTCACACAATCCCAAGAGACACAAAAGACAAAATAGGCATAGGCGGCCATGTTGGTTTCCCAAATATAATAAATAATCAGAATTCTTTTGTTAAGGGTACACCATATACAAAATCATACAAAGTCATTTCAAACATTAAACAAATTTAGCTTGGTCTGCTCTTGAAGCAAATCTTTATCATTTGTTAATTCGTAACTTTGAAAACTTTACTGAGATGAAAAACTTCAAAAAACATGCATAAAGACTCCCCATGTTGAATCAACCCTTTACTTTTTCCACATATTGAAAGACCAAGTTTGTTTATTTCTTCAGCGTAATCTCATCACAAATTTCAAATAAACACTTTTCTAGTTTAAGGTAAACTTATTTTCTAAATGTTCAGTAAATTGGAAATTGATTTACCAAAACAAGGTTGATAAATGTGAATGATTCATGGGACACCATTGTAAACCAACCCACATGTAGAGATGTTACATAATTATATGCTCCTGTTCTGCATTATAAACTAACGGAAACTGCAAAGTAAGTAAGTAAAATTGCTTTTCGTTCTAGCAATATTTTTTTTATAACCCTCGCCAGCCCATGTATTTCAAATCAAAATAATTTAAAAAGGCCGGAACACTTAGAAAAAATCTTATAAATCAGGTAACCAATTTGTTGCTACTTTCAGAATGTTCGATTTCGATAAGTTGCTATCAGAGAGTTCCCTACTATATTTCTCTTATGGATGTAAGATATTATCAAAATCAAGATTTCCCGTGAGGGTTTTCACTTTTAGACCTTGTACTTTTATTCTATTCACTGTATTGGGTAACGGAGGCTGGTTGGTGTTAAAAGGTACACTTGTAAATATGTGCTATCGGTTATATTGTCTTCAACTGTACCTGTTATAAATTGACGAACTTCTCAAACTAAATCAGGCAGGGCTGGTTTAATTACACAAGCAGAATCCCATTCCTTTCCGATACAATTTCGAAGAGTTACACTTAACTAGGGAAAGTTAACATAGAAACCTTTGTTCGTTGAAATGTCTCCCAAATCTTGGTGCAAAAACTGGTGTTTATAAGCAGCAATTGGCCCCTTTTCACGCATTGCAATGCAACGCATATTTTGTTAAGTAATTGCATTTCTGCAGTGAAACAATGAAAACCCATTTCTGACAACAACATTGTTTAAATATAATTTATTAAAGCTTTTTTTACCAAACTAATGATACACATGTATGCAGGTTGAGTCGAGTCAAACTTCATACGGAATTCATAAAGTACATTCAAATAAAAAATTAAAACAAACTTTTTGGAGTTCGTTAAGTGCTCGATTACTTTCAGCAAAGAGAACATAAAAAAAGTAGTCTGAAATATGATATAGAATAACACAATGCTTAAAATTTGCGCCGCTCTAGTTCAAAATAGTTGATTAAACATAATAAAAATTACAAAACACTGAAATTGTACAAAACCGTATAGTTAAAAATGGTATATGAAAGCTAATTTTCCTTAATTTGGCGAATTAGCTACCTTAAGGCTAGGCCTTCAGTCTTTGAAAAGGTAGAAAACAGAATTTGTGGAAGTAAGACGGAATGAAAACCCGAACGTTCACACTATATTATATATATTTCAAAATTGCTTTGAAAAGAACTTTTGCTAGTCATTAAAGCAAAATAGTCACTTATTTGTGACGGGCGTCGGTTCAATAAAATCACTGTACATTCATTTTAAAACGCTATACTAAACTTCTTCATCGCGGAGAAAACTTTAGAATGCACATTGATGCTATTGAATGTTCATAATGCATATTTCATTCTCGCTATTCAAAGTTTTCTCCACGCTTATGAAGTTTAGTATAACTTTAACGAATGTACAGTTATTTTATTGAACCAATTCTCGGCACAAATGAATGAATATTTTGCGTTAATGACTAGCAAAAGGTGCATTTAAAAAAAGTAAAAATATTTAAAAAACAGCTATTTACTTCTAATCAGAATGAAAAGTGATACCATACTTCTGCATACAGATTGTTTGTAAAATCAACCTTTATCAGTTTAAAAATACAAAAAATAATATTTAAAAAAAAGTTTAAGTATTTTTAAAGCTAATTAAATGTATATGGCACAGGATTGAATACAATCAAAAGTGAGTTGGCAATAAGTTTATGCGCCAGAAGACAAGGCTTTGGGATGTTCATCTGAAACAAAGTAAAAGTAAATGTTAATATTTGGCTTTATAATATAGATAAGAACCTACGTGCGCTCTGATTGGTCGGAAATCCATGTACTTAACTCTCTCTCTGGTTCCCCTCTTTGAGGGTTAGGCGAAATTCTATTCTATCAGGATCCCATAAGTAGGAGAGAGTAACTCCCATACTAGTCCTATGTCACGGCGATTATATTTAGATTTGCTATTTGCGGGAAATTTCAAGTGAAGTTCCGGTCCTCGGAAAGACAAAGGACGAGACACCGCACTACCATGTTCGATTTCCGACTCATTCTCTCTGACACTGTCCTCTGAACTACTACGGACTTCAAAATTTTTGTCTGAACCGACGCTTAAATTACCAAAGATATCAGACAATTCATCTTCACTGCTGTCCTCCATTTTGGTTTCGCTTTGATGGTAATACAAACTTCCGGTGAAGTCATGGTTAATTATGGACGCATGTGTTGGTTTGAATTCGCGGGAACTATGAACAAAAAATAAGTTGGTTCGTGAAAACGCCTTGACACCAGAACATGGAAGGTGCTCGCTCCTACTTATTGGCTCCTGATTGTATCTATTTGTAATGTACAACGAACGCAGACATCGAGTTTATGTTCTAAAGTGGAAAATTCGGTTCCAAACACATTTTGTGGGCGCGAATCCCTCTTCTGTGTGTACGTTAAAAGCCATGTGCTTCTAGCCCTACCCACGTACCAGATATTTGCTCAGCCTGCATGTACTGCTATGACTTGCCGCAGAAGGATACTGGAATGAGCTATATTAAGTTTTAGGGCAGGTGTGGTTAACACACATCTCCTAACTCAGAATGACTGTGTGTAAAATTAATTATCTGCTAGTGTCAAACTAACTAGATTCGGTTTAGCAAGTTACTACGTAGTAATATACCTAGATTTAGTTAACCACTACATTCAACCAGGGACGTAGCCATGGGGAGGTTCCAGGGTTTTCGGATTCTTCACTGTGTTTATTTTTAGAGCGACCTAACTGTGATACTTATCACTGACCAAACATCTTTTGGTAATTTGGAACCATCCCTCCCCTCCCCTTAAAAATGCTGGCTACGCCCCTGTCAAACACTAAAAAAACTTGTGAACTAGGGGACTAAAGAACTTGGTCACACCAGCACAAATGTCAAATCAGTTTCCTTTTTCATTATTATCTTAGTTTTTCATTGCTATCTTAGTTGTTGTTATTCCTACTAAAATAATTGTTGATACCCTATTTCAACCTCTATAAAGTGCCCTTTTATATCGTTGATTTCGCCTTTTGATAATCATTACAAGAATACGTCAACCATAGCCCCATGAAAATCTTCATCTTTAACACTTTTGAAATTTTAGCAGTACCAATCTTATCCCATATTTTTTGTTCATCCTTATCAATTTCCTCCTTCCTTCCTTCCTCCAGAGAAGGAGACAGAGGTTCAGATCGCAGAGGCGAATGGAGTAAGATGGTACGTGCTTGTGTTGAGGAGGGATGATGGGCATGTTTTGAGAAAAGCATTGGAGTTTGAAGTGAAGGGCAAGAGGAAGCGAGGAC
>JAOBBB020300515.1:0-10721 GCA_025331005.2 Zoanthus gigantus | reverse complement strand
TGATGAGAACTAGTAAGATTCTGGTGACAACTAGTGATGTCTTCGCTATCAACGTTATCAAAGCTATCAATCGCTACGGATTCGTGGACCGACCCGTTCCAAAAATCACGCTTAACATCTTTTAGTGTGGGCCTACCACGAATGGCGTGTGCATTTGTGAGCAAGTTTAGCGTTTTCGACACATTCTGCTCCATTTTCTCTACGACACGTCACTCGAAAGCAGCTTCTTCCTAAAGTTAATGCACATTACGTTTGCGCTTGAGGATGACCGAGTAGCCCTGGAAACTACCAATTTGACGCCCAAGAAACACGACAAAATCGTCCCATTTTTAGACTCTGACTTCCTTCGGAAGTGAGTAATTAGTTAAGAATGCCAAAAGTTTATAAATTTTATGCAAAAATGTACTGGTTCTAGTCATTGAATTACGTTTTGCAAAACTGACTGTGTATTTCCTCGTAATGGCAAAAAAAATGTAATAAGTTAAAATTATGTCATTTTATCTTGGTTATTATAAAATAAACACACATAAGTAGACAGAAAAAGATGAAAATGAGAAGCAATGCTGAACCTGAAGACGTTTTACCTGCAACAGTCCAAATATTCAAAAGGTTGTCAATCGATCCTGCCAATAGTTTTCCATTGCCCTGAAACAAATAAAAATTATTTTTCCTTTTAACGTTTTAATATGAAAAAGGTTTTTACTAAACAGAAAACTCTTGAGACTTCAATTTCGTAAGATGAATAACTGAAATCAATAAGAACTGTTTCAATCGTCTACTCAGGTTAAAAAAATATTTTGAGTGTCAGTCCTTAAAGGTAATTAAACCAATGACCCTTTGATTATTGGTCAGATGCTCTACTCATTGATTTACTGGAGCTCACATGGAGAGCCTGTCATGTAACTTGGTTCTAGTAGATAACACAATCCATGATCCTCTATTGCTCTACCCACTGAGCTATAGTAACTCACATCGAAAGTGGTCACTTAAAGGAGAACTAAATGCTAAAACTAACCTATTTTTGTTTGAATCTATTGGTACAGTAGATTAACTCTGTGAAGTTTTTTAAAATTAAAGTCACATTACATTGAGAAATTAAATATAGAAACTAAGAAAACTCTCTAGAAAAGGTTTGGTAACCGTGGTCACAAATGAGATTGTCAGCGGTATGGTATGACGTACAGTGTAGGTTACGATATTCAGAGCTTAAATATGGCAATGTGCTTCGAAATCTTGATATTTTTTTGGAGATCTGTCTTGTAAAGTTGTTTTTCTTTTATAGCAGCCAAAAGCCGCACAGTAACCATGTTTTCCTCCTTTTAATCATTCTCATATCGTAACCTACGTCATAAACAACCGCTGACATCTCATATTGAGCCGCCGATCAAATCTTGTCAATTCGTTACAAAACATCAAATTTTTTTGAACTGCTTGACTAACAGCTTAAAAAAACTTCATATAGTTGCTCTACCATGCCTAAATGTTCAAACAATGAAATGTCAATTTTAGGGTTCAGTTCTCCTTTAATATTTACAAGCTAAAGTAATGATATACTTAAATGAGCTGAAGGTAGGGACGTGCTGGTCTTACCATGCTCACCAGAGCGCTTATCAAGCTACATCCTGTTAACAACCATCTTTATTATAATTTATTCACAATATTATAAATCAAACGAATATTTGCAGAAAAAATCCTTTATGAAGAACAATGATAATAAAATTAATAATCTATTTTTTTTTCTAATGCGTTATTATTAAATTAAAATTTCTAACTGCTCATTACAAAAATTTACACTGATATGTGATTCATGATAGTTTTGGTGATGCACACTAGAAACTTTACAACAATTTAAATGTAACCACAAGCGGATCTTGGATTAAAAATTATTATCTCTCGTTTTTCTTAACAGAGACAAGGCTACATAAAAATGATGGCGCTAAACCATGACTGTACATACATAGCTTCATAAGTAATATTTAAAAGTTTGAATTTAATGCGGTACTTTATCGGAAGCCAGTGTAAAGAACTAAGTAATGACATGACGTGATTACACTTGTTAGCTTTGGAATATCAGCCGTGTGGCAGCATTCTGGACACCCTGCAACTTCTTAACTAAATAAATATGTAGAGACGCCGTACTGTTCAGAAATGTTCACATTTAAGAAAATTTTATCGTTTAGTGCACTCTTTTCTGTATGCCAAGTTTCGTGTTTAGTTTTTTGTCGGATACTTTCCATAATTTTGCAACGATCAATAGTATCACCATTAACTAAAAACGTAATATCCCTCTCCATGCACCGTAACCATGTTTTCGAGTTCACCTTTTCTCCTTTACTTCAAAATAATTAAAAAAATATCCAACTCCCTATGAAGTACAGGTTTATAAACACCTTAAGCACTTCCTTCTCAGAAATTCCTCCAGGTCAAACTAAATTCCAAACTCTTGACAAAAGATCAGCACTTAATTGCCACCTTAATCATTGAAAGTTTAGCTCCATCCCGAACACCACTCAATTCCAGAAACATCTTGAATGGGACACACAGCATCAGCAACACCAAATAAGAACCTAGCATCTCACCAACTGTACGGTATGAGGAGATTAGATTCTCAATAACCAGAAGAGATCAACTTTCTCGAAAAATATGTCTTATTGTGTAAATAACACCTATGCTGGTGCTGTTGCAAGGTTTGAGACTGCATATCCATCTTAGCATAACCTGCTCGTTTCTTTTTAATCTTGCCATATCAATCTTCCTTGGGACCAGAGAAGGAATCTTTAACTTTAGGGTGCTGCTCACTGGCCATGACATGATCACACAAATTACCATCGATTGGGGCATGGCCAGCTTTACCTAGTCATCTGCTGCATCGGAAAGAAAGGTCCGAGGTCAACCTGCCATACAGTATACAGGTTGATCCACTTCCTATGGATCCAGTTGGAACATCCACCACAGACGATGAAGTTACTGTAATCCCGACACCCTTTCTGCACATAAACATGGATACTTCAGTCAATTCAGGATGGGACCAGACATCAATATCTTAGACATGTTGACACATATTCTCCTTTAAACACATCATGATGTCTTTCTAAGTTGTTCCCGACTTTTCCTCTTTACTTCTTTAAATTCTGTATAACAGGATTATCACTATCCCTGCAAGGTACAACTCCATACAACCTTAAACAGGTCCTTTCCACAAACTTCTCCAGATCAACCTTGATTTCAATTTGCTCCACAAGCTCCACTCAATACACACTTTCCACAAACTTTTCGAGATTAAATTTGATTCCAGTTCACTCCAAAAGCTCCGCTTGATACCCTTCCTCCACATTATAATCCTAGTCATGCACCTTTCCACAATCCTATGCCACACTAAACTCCTGACAATCATTTCCAAGGGTTCAAAATATACTTGTCGAATATAAAACTGAGATATCTTTCCCCTTCGCCTCAAGAACAGTCTACATCGACATTCCAAAATACCACTCATAATTAGATGCCAAAACATCTTCCAGGTACTAAGAACTCTAGTACTTGCAGCATCAGAAATGCCGCATTTTACCTTTCTGAACTGAAATTCTTTCACTTGTTTGTTTTGCTCACTTGAGAACGATGTGTTAAACACTCAATATAAGTGTATTTCAATCAGGATATAGGTGAATGGGCGAATCAAAAGATAGGGTTTCTACATCAAGGCAACCTCTTTTTTAACTTACAACTAGTAGTCATGTGTTTATTGAGATTGTGAAAGGCTCTGATGAATGAAGTGTTTGAGTTTATTTATAACAAAAAACATGCGATTTATGAAACAAGTTGTTCACAAATTTGGGAAAGCCTAAATTTAAATATGTGGTTTAACCAGTCTTAGTTGACAAGTTTACTCATCACTGTAGGGAAAGCACAAACCACATGTTTTGAGTATTAGCCTTTTCAAATAAGCCCCTTCATTTAACTTTCAACTTTTTCAACTTATTACATTTATCACTATCATCAGTTTTAGTTTCTCCTTATAGCACACACAGTACCTCGGGAACTAGAATTTCTAAGCAGATTAGTCAGCATTTTTCGGTCTTTTTCCAGCTGCTGGTAATCACTGTCAAACCTAAGAAGTCGGTCCCTCAGAGATTTGTTGCCAAGCAACGGAAGTGCATCTTCCACTAGCCTAACAAAACTGGTAATAAACAAAATACCAAAAGATTAGATCTAAGTTGCTTACAAAATCAATTTGGGCTCATTGGAATCATTTTATATTATTAATGAAAGAAATCATCTCGAAAATTTGCAGTTTTTATCAAACAGCAGCATGTTTGGCACAGTTGATAAGATCTCTGCCTTCCAATCACATTGTCGTGGGTTTGATCCCCTGTTATGCAGGGAATAACAAATGCCTGCACAGAATCATACAATGTCCAATGGCAAGATCACATCAAGACTGAGGATCTGCTTGAAAGAGCTGAAATGAAGCCACTCAGCGAGGAAGTTAAGAATAGAAGACAGGATACAAGCAATGGAAATATTGTAATGAAATGAATACCTGAGGGAAGAAGAAGAAGAGGAAGACCAAAGACAATGTGGAGGACTATAGGGAAAGAGAGGAGAGATGGGGACTGGGCCGGGGCTCATGGGACAAGGTGTAGGTTGCAGCAGTGAGTAGAGTGATATGGAGGAGTCTCTCTACAGGTCCTACGTGCCACGAGGCACTTGGAGGACAAAATTAATTTGCAAAGATTTGAAAACTTTGTGTAATTATTATTAAAGCAAAATCTGGCTCAGATTTAATTCCTTATGAGGTTGGTAATTAGGGTCATAATGTAGCTTCTGCTGGAAGCTAACCTGCCTGGCATGGATAAGCAAGCTGTCAGAAGAAGTTAATGACTCTCATCACTTACTGTACTGTAATAATACCGAAATTGAAGACGCAGTAAGGGTTAGTTCCATTGGCAACTGTACTTGTAAAGGGTTTAGATTAAGCTTTCTGCAGTGTTCAGAGGGTTAGAGTCTTTAACTCCCCCTGGACGGGACAATAATCTATCACAAGTTAGCTACCAGCAGACGCTGGTACTCATTTACCTACCGCAGGGCGGGATTGTTCAAAAGCTGGTTAACTTTAACGCTGGGTTAAGCAAAACTTCAAGGAGCAATTTCTTCTTTAAGAAAAGGTAAATGATTCTTTAAGAATACTGTTTGGATTTTTAACAGATAAAACTTGTTAATCCCAAACTTAAAGCTCAAATTTCTTCTTGTAAGATTGAAAACAAGAACATGGACTAAAAATTGAACCCTGGTTTCTGGCTAATCGGCTTCTGAACAACTGGGCCCAGAAGGGTGCAAAGCTGAGTAAGCTTCGGAGAAAAGAAGCTCATACCAATGTTCAAATTTCGGCAGAGCCAGAAATCGAACCCAGGACCATTTAGTTGGAAGGCAGAGATCTTACCAACTACACATATTACGCCGCGATTTATTGTAAAAGACTAAAAATGCTCGATATCAATTTGAATATTCGTTTAACTGTATACATTATTGCGTACCATATGAAATCTGAAAACATGTGGACTCCTTCCCCAGTTATAAACTTTCTGATCCTCGGTAACCACTACCTAAATAACAACAAAGTAACAAAAGTTTATCAGGATTTCTAATATATATAAATATATAAAGAGATATCTACCAGTTCACGTTTACAGAAACGAGCAATTACATATTCAGAACGCAAGATCCCACACAGATAACTATTTCAAGAATGTGGAACACTGAACATTTGAACATTTTCGAAATTGGTAAACTTCAGCTATATCCTCGACACAATTCAAATTGACTAACAATTTTAGCATTGTAGGTGGCTATACCACACGCTTTAAAATAAAACAAAAAATCTTTTCTTGCCACTTCAAAGCTTTAACTATCACCAACACAAAAAGATGCAGTTAAAAGAGGAAAATTAAATGAGTACCTTTATAAAACTCTGAAAAATATTACAAAAACTATTTATTTCAAAATCAAAAACTTATTCTATCTATCAATTTTTCAATCGGTCTATGTATATATCAATCAATCAATCCAACCATCCACCCATCCCTCCGTCCAAAACAAGAGGTTCATATACTCCATTCCCGCAACGAGCACGAAAGTATTTTTCTTCTGAAAAAAAAAAACGTTTATACATTTTTTGGTTTCATTTAAGTAACGCATTGAGCTCAAAACCTGTTAGCCAGTCAATGCTATTGATACTATGAGCAGTTAACGAGGAAATATACCAAGTTTTCCATCTACAGGAACCAAGTTGGATAATCAGTGGCGTATCTGAAGTAATCAGAGGATTATGTGTTCGATTACCATTAGGGAAACAGTCCTTCGTTCCATGATCTTTGAAGTTTATTATATTTTGAGACCATATAAAAGGAAACTCAAATTCTAAGGATTTGATACTTTGTTAAAGTTAAGATGGAAGTTTTCTTACCGTCTCAAAAGACCCACAGCAAATAAGATATACTCTCTCATTCTTTAACGCTTCGACAGTAGCAGGTGTAGGTTGTTTGACAGTGGATCCGTGACCAATTTGGCCAAACAGAGCTAAGAACCGATTCAAAATTTCAAATTAAAAAATTGATTCAACAAAACAACTTTTAAATTATTCGTTTGGTTTCCGATAGGTGGCGTGGCTGGCACGGTAAGTGAGATCTTTTTCTCTACCAGCCACAAGATCCGGGGTTCCAATCCCAGCTCTGTCGATAATTGATCATTTGGGTGGCCTTCTTTTCTGCCAAAGTTGACTCATCTTCCATCCTTACAAGGTCGGTAAATAGGGTACCAGCATCTGCTGGTAGCTAACCTCCGATAGATAAGTGTCCCGTCCAGGGATGGAAGGGGAGGGGGTCAAGAACTCTTAACCACCTAACACTCAGGAACTGGATATAAGCAGCATGTACATTGAGCAATTAGGCGAGTATATCTTGTTTATGTACAAAATCCAAATAAAAAGCTTGTTACCGGTATTTAACACATAAAATAGCGCTTCGATTAAATCAGATTAACTTTTCAAAGCAGAGTGTGTAGATTCACCTCACTCCTATACCTCATCGATGACTACGTCATCCATGTTAGTCAACCATGGTAGTCATCCATGGTAGTCATCCGTGGTAGTCATCCGTGGTAGTTATCCATGAGGTAAAAATGGTGTTTCCAGAACTCCAAACCAATTTCTATTTCAAAAGTTGTTGAAAAGATTTAGGATCTCGTTTATAGGGCACCTAAAATCACAAGAGATTTGGAAAGCATATTCACGCATCTGAAATTGATGAAACACTCCATATTTGAGTGTTATCAAATCCCCGGAGTGTTAGGCTTCTTTATTTTTATTTTTATTTATTTATTCGCCTTTATTTATTTATTTATTGTTACATATATTGATCTTACAAGTAAAATTAGTATAGGCGAGGAGTTCCGGGAAGCCAACAGGCTTTTATTGAACGGGATCAATATTTGCTTAATATTATAGATTCTACACGCCGCAAGAAGTGAAAAACAAGAAAACAAGCTTTTTCTTTGAATTACATTTTGATAAAACTTGGGTTTTTGACCAATTAGAGCGCGTGTAGGATCCTATCTATATCATGAATAAAAACATGCAGATAAATATTCATAGCAGCCCACAGAATCTTTACACGCTTGAATAGAAGATTATCACAAGCCACATACCTGCTCCAAATGCCAATACTTTCCCCTGAAAGAATACAATTTTAAAGGATTAGTGCTCTACACTTTCAACGAGGTCCCCCGCACTCATTCCAGGTCATCCACTTATCACTTAGCTATGATACTTCGGCAGATTCCAGCTTCCATAATCTTACAACGCATAAATAGCCCTACTGGCACTGAAAATACAATAAGCAACACGAAGCTACACATCTGGCAGAATAAAAAGTGTTGTTTACACAAAAATATTAGTATTTATCCCATGCCTTTAAAACACAGCCAATCAGAGGCCTGGAAAGCCATTGCATATTCTGCGGTATCCAACGTGTAGTATTCCACCTGGCTTTCCGCCATTACTTGTGAGCGACTATCGAAATGGCACCAAAACTGTGTGCATATGTTTCCGAAATGGTGTAAAAGTTGTCGGTCAATGTGCGGTTTTAGTTCTTCATTCTCCATGCGGGGGACAAATGGATAAATTAGTTATGCAATGCTTTCTCATGGGATAAAGGTTCGTGTGTATACGGAAAATACAAGTGACGTGTGGCATATTCCATTCGAAACCATTACATAACCCCTATATAACATGTATTTTGTTACATATTCTTTCACAACAAGATATCGCAAAATTCTCGTGAAACCTTTCACAACAGCGTAAACACAAATGCAAAGCTGCTTACATTTCATTGCTTAATGCCAAGTTTCCTCAAATTTCACAAAGAGTAACTCTTATACAAGAAACGAAAACTTTCACTCACGTTGGAAGTTAGAACAACTGTGTGCGAGTATCCAGCAGCCATCTGGATGACGTCATGATCATCGAGAGCTGACACGTGACTAGGAAGCAAGGCATCTTCGATAGTCCCCAAACCAAGCTGCCCATGAACACCCCAACCCCAGGTCCACATCCTGTTATCGGAACACAATGCCATCGAGTGGAAGTGCCCACAGGACACTGCAACACACTCCTTTCCAGACAGCTCCGTGATGTAAACAGGCCGAGTATGTTGCTGCGTGTCTCCCTGGCCAAGCTGGTTGGAGATACAAGAACATTAGTTTTAAACCGTCATCTAACAAAAATTCATTACTCATAGATCCACAGAATTCAGTCGGAACTTTCTTTCTGATAAATTGCAGCTAAACATGGATAGCCATAGTTGATTTAAGTATATTATGCTTGATTACTAGTTTTGTGCTTTAAATAATAACGACTGTATGCAACAATGTGGCACTCTTTGTGAAATTTGTTCTCCTTCCTCCTTTTAATTCCATCTAATTGTCCACTTCAAAATCGAGTAAGAAACAGGGTACTAAAAGTTTGGGTAGACAGAATTGCTTAACTTAATGAATCAACATGTCTTTAAGAATTAACTCTAATAGCAACAGAATTTTGGATGAATTAGAAAGACCAAAAACTTCAGATTTAACCAGTTATAACTACCTTTATTGAAAAAAGAAAGGTATTCTAAAACTGAGGGCTCGTAATATCGAAAAGCTCCCTCCCTCACTCACTTTTGACTCTGAAGCTGTCTACACAAAGGACTTGTCTAACATTAGGCGGCCACTACTCAGTTTTGTAGTGGGCAATTGCATTTAGTCTTGTTTCATCAATATCTCCATACTCAAATTAAAGCCAATACTCGAACTTATCAAATGTTACGAGGCCATTTTAATACCCAGGCCACTACTCATTTTTGTAGTGGACAATTACATTTAGTCTTCTTTCATCAATATCTCCACACTCAAGTTAAAGCTAATACTCAATTTGCCGTGTGGAAAGAGGTTGTTTTTAAAATATATGAGGTAGGTTACGATACTAGAAAGAATAAAATAAGGAAAACCATGGTTTACTGTGCGGCTGTGCTACAATGACTGCAAAAAATGTTTGTTACCATCGATTTCCTCTTTCTGTTTGTCGTTCAGCCATATTTGAACTCTAGATATCGTAACCTACGTCATATCATCATCTGAATACCGCTGACAAATAGCGACCATGGTATTGATCCTCTAGTAGAAACTTTTCTGCACTTTTACAATTTCTCAATGTAAGTCGACATAAATTTTTAAAAAAATCACAGCGTTAATCTATTATACCAATAGATTTAAACAACAATAAATTAATTTCAGCGTTCAGTTCTCCTTTAACTAATTGCACGAACAAAAACACTTTTCGAGCAACTTTTGTAAATTTGAATTCGTCCTCTTACATTTTTCATTAGTTTGGGCCCATAGTAGCTCAAGCTTTAACTTGATAGAGTAGCACGACTACACAAAATATTGCCATTCAAGTTGCATAAAAATGATGTTGTAGTAATAGCCCTGCATTCAGATTTTGTTTATATACACCGAGAGTGACGTCTATTACATGCATATCTAAAACAAGAGATCCAACATCGAGCAAGTAGTCTTTATAATTTATCTTACGTCGTGTGGTCCTTTGCATTTAGGAAACTTTATATCATGTACCTTTTAATGAATTGTTACAATTTTTGGAGCCTCATTTAGCGAGAATGCTAAATGTTCTAAAACGTATGTATGTATGAAAACTGAGGTGTCATAGGACTTTGTTTAACAGTCTCATTGTACCTAATGGTACAAATTTACGTGTAATTGTCCCTTTGGATTTTCCAGCTACCAAAGGTAACCAATAACTGGGCAAAACGTAACTGCCGGAACTGAAAGGTATGCAAATGAAACTCTAGCTCAATTGGGTTTTGTTCGCTTCAAATCATTTCATCGTTTGAATTTCTAGAAAGCTGAATTGTGAGGCCACTAAGTAAATTAGGAGCATTCGGGTATTTACTGAATATTTCATCAATGGGGAAGTTTATGCCACTGCCAATAGTCTAACGATTGCGAAGAAAAAAGTCCTCAATGATATCAGTGGTATACTCAGTGCTGACCCTGACCATCAATTTACAACGAATACCCGTTTTTACGTCAAGCTTTCCTTTAGCTCCGCTCATACGCAACACCCAGTCGGAGAAAGGTCAACCATTGGTCAAAAAATGGATAAGCGTCTTGAG
>JAOBBB020300432.1:0-10722 GCA_025331005.2 Zoanthus gigantus | reverse complement strand
CAAACTTAAATTTTGAATAAAAATTAAAACTGGCAGTGACCCAATTTGAAGCTGTCACCTTTCAAAAGAGAAGTACTTATTAATTAGTTAACAGAGTGTGCTTTAGGACATTCAGTTTCTTCTCAGCAGTATTTTCATAAAAGTGAAAGAAACCAATTTTCTTAAGATCTCAGTCTGACCTTAAGTAGAGATCTCCTGGGTTTGTCATTTGAAACTCCCTGGCGAGTGAAAAAATAGTTTACCTAAACTATTTGAGGTGAGCAGTTTTTCCCATTGAGAAAGTAGTTAAAAATATCTAAAATAACTCTACTGCACATTCTAAAGTTTTCCTGTTATATCGTTATATCCCATTTTCACTTTTAATACAATAGTGGATTGGCAAATAATTTATCACTCATCTCAGATCAATTTTGTGTAATTTATGGCAATTGAGAGCAATCACTCACCTAAATTGGCATGGTCTGGACCTTGCACTTGGTAAATATATTTTTTTTAAATGTATAGTGAAATGCCATAAAGATAATGCCCCAAAATGGGCCAGAGTTCAAATGGTCACCTTTTCTTACTTACAGTAAATATCAAATTTTGTGTATCTTTATCGATTGTATTTACATCATTAATTTATTCTAGGAAAACATATTATAAAATAATTTGGATAGTATGTTTGTTTTGATTGGTCTAAAGTGTGTTTTTGTAGCACTATGAAGCACCAAAATGACGTGAGCAATATGGTTGCCTCTCTCCAAGTTGTGAAAATTTAGTTTCATGAAGGAAGTTACTGATCTGCTATGAAGGCATGGAAAACATGTTTTCTTAAATCTTTGTTATCCATAATGTGCTTTTAGAGCTGGATACATCAAAACTTGCAAGAGTGGTTTTCAGTAAAGTTCATGAGGTGTGTAAATGTTGGAGCCAAGAACCAATGTCACTCCACAAGACCAGCATGGAGTATGAAGTTTCTGTGCATGCAATAAAGAATACCAGGAGAAAGATGGAAGATCGCCATGTAATAATCACAGACTTCAACAGATTGTTTGACTTTCCAAAGGTGACTTCTGTGATACCATACTCTAGAGTAATCGAATTTGATTTTGATAGATTATAATTATCACTGTTGTGTGTCAGACTTCTTGAACTACTGTAACTAAGAGTTTATACTCAACTGTAGAAAAATATTTCTTTGGTTTATCATGCTTTAATGTTTTTTTTATTCAATCATTTACATATAAGGTACCTAATGAAATAGAAAAAGTATTGTCTGGTATGCACATAACTGTAAGATAATTATTACTGTACCAATGCTAGTATTAGGGTATTGCCTGGGGTACTGTATTGTTGGTGAGTTTTACAGAAACATTTACCAGTGTCTGGTGTTATCAACAACACATTGTCCCGGATGCTGACAGTCAATTTTTCCAGGTTTTTGTATGTTTGATAACTTCCAATAAGAAAAAAAAAATTTATGGAACCACTTCATTGCTATGACATCCCAGAAAAGTTTTAACACTGTTTTTGGCATCTATACGGTAGTTCACATGACAAGAACTGTTAGCTAAAAATAAACAAAAAATTCTGTATCAAAGTCGGCACTTAAAAATACTACTTCTTTATTGTGATTTTATATTTTAAAGTGTGAATGTTGCAACAGAGAACATGTAAGAAAAAAAATAAAACATCTTTGATATAATGAAATGCTTATAAATTGATCTTGTTAAGCAAAGTACATAATTTATAATTTATACAGTAAAATAATAGAGAATTGAAAGACTGGGCCTACATTTTTGTCCAAGATGAAGATCTAACCATAATTTATGCAAACTTTATACATCATTTTATGTAAATATATTTAGTAAACACAATGCCCTACTTGTAGTTTAAAAAGATAATTAACTTGTCTAAGGTTTTTTTGGGTGTTGCATGAAATGTTTAAAGAAAGATTTGGTTGTGAAATATGAAATAAAGACTAAACAAAAATAATATAAATCTGTAGGACTTCCCGAGCCAGACATTTTTTGCTGTTTATGATGGCCATGGTGGTGCAGATGCTGCAAATTATGCTGCAACACACCTCCATTGCCACTTGGCAAGAAACCAGAATTACAGGGATGAAGTAGAAGATGGTGTTCCAGCAGCCCTGGCAGAAGCATTCTGGAAGACAGATGAAGCATTTGGAGTCAAGGCCAGAAGAGAGGTACTGTACTGTAAATAATTATGAAAAAGTCTCAGTATTATTCCTTAATTGAACATTGTTTTGCAAGGACAAAATTAACACATTTTTAAATAAAAAACTCTTAATTAATGTCTGAACTGTTTTGCTGTTTGTTACTGTTCTATAATATTAGTATTTAAGTAAGTCCAGTCTATGCTTCAACTTTTTAGTTGGTCTTGCATTATTGTTATTGCAGACTTGTCAAGTTCATCATAAAAAAATGAGTGATATTGAACTTGTCTTCTCCAGCAAAGGGCCTGTGGCCATCTGTAGGCCCAGCTAAGGATCTTGCATTTCCTTTGTCAACTCCTTTGAAATATGCTCTTCTACATCTTTCTTAGCTTGGTACTGGAGCCTCAGAAATCATTAACAAAACATGCCACAACAGACGGTGGTATTCTGTTGTCACAATTCAATGTCATGTCAACCATCTGGAACTATTGTAAGATGGCCGTTGCAGCACCCACACACTGATATTCTGGCTGATCTGAGTACATAGTAATGGTAGAGCTGTTAGTGGACTGTAAAGGTCCATGGTCAAGTTTACTGACTCAGGGGGACTGGAAGCAAAATTAAAACAGGACTGATTCTATAATGCGTGAGAAATAAGAGGTGATGCTTGTGAGTGTGAGAGACTAGTACATTAAAATGCATGTGTCTCATGCAGAGTGTGTGAGACTTGACAGGTCTGAACATTATTCTCTGCTATTCATAGAGTCTACAGTTGGACTTATGTTTTAAAGCAATAATTAAAAATACTTCCTACATGATAAAGTTTTCTGTTTAAGAGGATTTTGAAAGTTTAAAAAGGGTTATTCAAATTTTGTCAGGGTCTGAAATGTGGCACTACTGGAGTTGTAGCATTAATCCATGGTGACAGACTCTACATTGCATGGTTAGGTGATTCGCAGGCCATTTTGTCTAAAGGTGGAAAGTTATTTAGTTTGATGGAGCCTCACAAACCTGAAAGAGAGGTATGTATGACCCAAAATTAATGTAGTCGTGAAATCATCATCATGAGTTTTGAAATGTTAGTTCAAAAACATGAATTGTAATTACAAATTGTAACCAACAGCTAAGCAATGTAATAGACTTTAACCATAAATGACAACTAATATTTGGTAATTTTTTGTCTTTATTTGAATTAGTGTCACTAGTATCATTCTTGAGCAACAAATCAAAAGATATGTTACTCCAAAGAAACTTGTCTAGACAGTAGTAAGGTTACATTGAATAAAGACAAGAATACTAAAGAACTGCCATTAATTTTATTAATAGCTCTTTGTAATGATTGTTGATTTTTAAAATACTAAATAAATGAAAGGAATATTTGTTTAATATTTCATGTTTATCTAGTAGTGCATTTTCCATAATCTATGGACATGCTCAAATGTGCTTTACAAGTATGTACAAAACAACAGTCAAGAGTCTTAAATCATCCACTACAGTTGTTCACATATACTTAGATAATATCAAAATTGCTGTTAGTAGGACAGAAAGACCACAAAACATTGTGATTACTACCCATTCTTTTTGATAACTATGTGTGGATTGGATTCTTGAATGTCCTTTGATAGAAGGTTGAGAAACTGGTCCTATGATTTAGAAGACACAAAGGTCTAATCATCTGCAGTTGTTAGAAATGGTGGTGTAGTGGCACAGTTGATAGGGTCTCTGCCTTTTCTCCACAAGGTCCTAGGTTTGATCCTTGGATCTGCAAAAAATTGAGCCTTGTGTGATCTTCTTTCTAAAGCTAACTCAGCTCTCCATCCTTTGAATGTCACTAATTATTCAATGCAAGTGGCTTCTGGATGCTAACCTGCAATGGATTTATGTCTCGTCTAGGCCTGGGAATCAGAGACTCTTAATATTAATATATGATTATAAAACTGGAGGTTAGCTCCGGTTCTAGTGAGCCACTAGGCTTGTAAAAGGATGTAGCCTTAGCAGATGTTAGTCAAGCAAATGCAGCACATTCTTCTCAATAATATGAAAATTCTGTGTCACGTTGGCCCAGTCATCTATTGAACCACGTACACAGTAGACTGGAACCTTACCAACTAAGCTAACCATGCAGCAGTGTGTTCTAATAATTGGCAATTTATCTTTTTTAATGTAATTTTTTCCACAAGTTTTGTCAGTTTACTGGTATTTTTAGTGTAACTTACACTTATAGTAAACTTCATTCAGTGTTATTGCAGTTTGTGGTAGTCTCCTAATGTTAAATCTGTTATTCCCAGAATGGTTGCATTGTCATGTTTTTTTTAGAAATTGAATTAGACACTTAGGCTCACATGACTTGTGCCAGTCAATTGAGCTACTGTATTTAAAAGAGTGCATCTAGTTTTTGCTTTTGGTTCAGCCTCTTTTGAGAAAAGGAAATCCAGGCTAGAACAGTAGGGAGGAGGTCTTTATTTTATATCTAATAGCAAAATAATAAATATTAGAGACTTTTAGATCGGTGTACAGGGATAGAAATTGGAATTTTTTTCACTAGACATTCACTATTAATCACTTAGATTTGTACTAGCTCTTCCAATTTTTTACTAGACTTTATCAGCCTTTTTCATCTATGTTACAGCACTGCTTTGCTCCACCAAATGCAATGTTCTATCATTTTTCTGTGGAATACTGGTGCCTGTGACACAGCATTATTCAATCAACATTATTATGTGGAGAAAGTTGCTTTCATGTAGGCTGAAAAGAACATATAAAATTATTTGTAATGAAATGAGGTAATTTGGAATGGGAGCACAGACAATGTAATTATTTTTACTAGACACCCAGACTAGTTTGAATGCAAGTTTACTAGTCCACAATGACTTTTACTAGTGTGTAGACTAGCAGATTACTGCTAATTTCGAACCCTGGAGTATGAGTATAAGATTTCAAGTGTGCATGCACTCATTCAAGCAAATCATTGTCTAGAGGACCAGATTTCAAGTGAAACTCATTCTCTGAACGAGTTTGGTGGAAAAGGTGTGCACACCTTAAAATCTGATACTCGTACTCAGATATAAAGGTCTCTGATTTTGGTCCATGCAAAAACATTTCAACATTACAGTGCCTTCCAGTGATCTTAAACTGCCTAATTTTCAAAAATCATAGAGACACCCCTGACCATTTGATATTAATTGTCTAAGTTAACAAAAGATGAGAGCTGGGTTTGTGAGAATGTTGGTGGTTAACCTTTGATGAACTACAATACTATTGACCAATGCAACTTTGCATCGTTTTATGTTTTATTGTCCTCTTTTGCAGGATGAGAAAGAAAGAATTGAGTCACTAGGAGGCTGTGTTGTATGGTTTGGAGCATGGAGAGTGAATGGCACTCTGTCAGTATCAAGGGCTATTGGTGATATTGAACACAAACCATACATCTGTGGCAACCCCGATGTAATTGAACATAATTATCAACATTAACAATAATAATAATGATAATAATAACAATTACTCATTGCAAATAAAACTTCCTCTCCTTCCGTTAAAATTACCAACTAGTACGGAGCGAACCACCTGTTTTTTTGCAAAGCTTGGAGCGTTTGAGCCCTAGGATCATCAAGGACCCTCGGCTGGGGTGTTCAAAGGTGGGTTAACTTTAACCCTGAATTAAGCAAAAATTACGACAGCAATTGCTCTCTAAGGAAAAGATTACAGTTCTTATAAGGTACTGCTCAGATTTTTTCCCAAGGAAAAAAGTTGTTAATAACAAATTTACGGACCAAATCCGTCTCTTTACGGTCGGGAACCAAGCCATGGGTTAAATATTTAACCCTGGGTTTGCGCTGATCGGCTTTTTTGTGTTCAAATGAAAGCGTTCTAATCACTCAGCTAAACTGGACCACTAATTTATAATCATTAATGGTTAAAAAATAGTGATTACTTTTCAATTACTCTACATACCCGAGATCTTCCAAAACACATTCCACCCCAGAATCAGCCCTAAACTTTAGTTCTTTAACTCTCGCTTCTTTTTCACTACAGGACAAGGAGTTATCACATAAAATGTCTTTCTTTCTCTGCACTAATTCCCTCAATTGTCTCAAAAACTTGGATCTGTGAGGATCTACAAAGCTAAAATCATTATTATCCAGGAGTCCAGCAAACCAACATATAGATTCGTGATTTCTAAAATCGTGTTCGGACTCATCTTTCTCTTTACACATCTCAGAATCCTCTTCCTTGACTAATTCTTCCTCAATCAGTTCACACTCTTTGGAATATTTAGAGTCCAGTTTGTTAATAGTGTTTTCGTTCTCCTCAACGCTATGCAGTCCTTGATCGAAATCACGTTCATTGGTTGTATCAGAACACTCAGAGACGCGCTTTAATGATGAGCATGCGTACTCATGTATGGAGTCAATAGTTTCCTGGTCTCCCTGTGGTGGCGGTGTAACAGGCTTCTTAACAGTTCCTCCAGAGCAAAGTAATTTTAGAAAGGATAAAGACAGAGGTATGTCCACCAGCCTGTTATCCTGTAAACTTTTGGCTAGGAATATACCAAGTAGGTGAAATAGTGACACCACCCTATCAGTGTCGGGGTGATCTTGAGGGAGAGGAGCGGGGAACAAACCACTTGATCGCTGAACGTAATAGCCTGGAGGTCGTATTCCATGACCGATATCAACCTGTTAGATGTACATCAGTAGAAAATTACATCACTTTGCAAGACATTTACACAAAAAGTCCAGCAGTCACTTCGGACAGCTGACATGTACTAGTGGAGAAATCTCTAAATGGCTAAATGTTTCACCAAGACGTGCGAACGCAATTGCATAAACCATCTTTGATTTATTTGCATTTTAATGAATAAAATATGTTTTTGTGGTTTAAATCCGGAAAACAATTTATAATCCTAAATCGAGTATTTCGATTCTTATTTTAAACAAACGAAGCTATGCCGATATGTTTGGATAAAATAGGGAATCGTTTAACGTAGTTTTACAATGAAATAATAAAAAGGCAAAATTCACGTTTTTAGAATAGCTACTTCCTTCTTTCAGAAAATATTTTTTGCTATAGTTTACCTTTCATCAAGCTTCCTTTTGTGTCGAAATATAAAGTTTATGACAGATCTATGGTCGGAAAACTTCAATTAGCCCTTGAAGATTCCCTTTCGACCACAAGTCCATTTTTGAACACTTTACCAACAGCGACCTTTAACCTTTCCGTAACAATAGAAACTTTTTCTACACATCAAGAAATAAACTTAATAACATCAATGACGTAAATCACAGAAACAATTTCTAAGCTATCACTAGTAAGCAAAACGAAATCTCAAAAATGGTGCCTTTAAAGCACAATAACTTTAGTGGGATTAACAGCAACATAATATAGAAACTACCAAGAATAAATGTGATAGTTTTTCATTGCCCAACCTCTCTCTCCAGCTCATCCTGTGCCTCGTCGTCGCATAACCACATGCCAAGGGTCTTGCGTTGCAATTCAGCCGCTACTAGTGCATAGAACTCTAAGGATGGCCCCAGACCTGTTCCTTCCTCGTCCTCAAATTCGACCTGTAACAAGCACAATGGATAGCCAGACGTTAGCCTATATTCAGTTATAACTCACATGCTGGCTCATTTATTTTTCCCCTAATGTGGCTTCACATTGTGCGATATTTCTGTTTTTTCTTCGCACTCCATTTCTTTGTTTGTTCGTATTTGTGCACAAACAAAGATGTCGAATAGGAAGAAAGAAGAGAAGAATTTTGATAAACAACAGCGCGCAGCCCAACTAAGAAGACTTGCAATTTTTATGGAATAGCTAACAAAGAGGCTCCTAAGACATTTATCAACTATATAACCTGTGGGTCGTGATTGAGAAGTTAAAATTAACCAGAAAGTAAGTGCTTGTAGTAAATAAATGGTATTTAAATCACAAGCTAGAACATGAAATAATTTCGCTCTGAAGCTATTAAACTGTATATATCAGTTGTGGGTTTATGGAAAAATTAAATATCATTCTAATCGTGATAGAAAAAAAAGTCGATTTCGGCTCTTCTTTAACATTATGGTGTAATTTGCGTTTAGCGTTTTGATAAATAGCTTCCGCTTCCACCTTGGCTGTGCAGAGTGAAGGCTGGTAACTACCACATTGTTTTCTAGTCTTTGACGTCAAAAGCAGAGGTTAAAAAGACTTTAAAAAAGCTTTCAGACGAGAGTCCTCAAGAAAAATTGAGTTCATTGTCTTACCTCAAGAACCGACTTTCGATCAGCATGGAACTTCAACATGTTCATCGCCCAATCCAGCAACTAATCAAGGCAAAATAGCCCCTTAGTATATATTGGCCCATTTCATTACTAATCAATGTTATATATAAATAACATGTCTTGCAGTAGCATTTCTAGGCTAATTTAAACTAATTTTTGTAGTGATAAAAGTCCGTATGTTTTCATACACGAGTTGGCACATAACAGAGCTAAAGCACTCATGAAAGCACATTGTCCTCCTCTAGATACGTCGCTATAACAACGATCAGCTTGATGATTACTTCCACTTACATTTAATTTAGCGAAAAAAGCACAAACATCCCTAACAAATTTCACCAAACGACACAGTAACTGCTGACGGTTGTACTCCATGTTCAAAAAATCATCTATAGCCAGCTAGCCAGCCAGCCAGTCCCCAAATTGACTTCAGAACTGGCTATTATACTCGTGGCCAAACCTACTCGGGAGGTAGCCTGCCATCACGATTAGTGTTGCTACTTGCTTTTACTTCGCTAGCTGGCTGCAAAAATTCCATGACCATATGAACCCTGATTCAAACAATTGAAATCTTACCGCATTCCCTCTGGGTACCCTGACTCTCTCATGCTTTAGACGACCAATCCTAAACTCGTGCTGTTCATCTCTCCTCATGGATGGTGGTCGGCTTCTTTCAAGCAAGGCATCACGCTTGTTCTGCAGCCACACAATAGCTCTGGGAAGAAATTAATATCATAAGTGTTACAGCTTTAAGTACAGTTCAAAACGTTTAACACAGTTAGAAAGGTCTAATCAAAAGGTAACAGCCAATTTCTGAAAAAATCGAACACGCGGCGACAATGGCGAAATTTAACTAAACTGAACCTTACTAGAAGCCGTGATAAACGAGTTTTAAAACTCAAAAATTGAAAGAGTCACTAGCAATTTTCTTTTTTCAAAAAATCAAACAAAGTTTAAAGTGCGCTGTTTAGGCCCTTTTCCGCCAGTGCTGCTAGGGCAAAATTCGTCAATTTCAACTTGCTATGTATTCAACAATTGTTTCTCTGTAACTTGTCTTCGTTTTAATGCAATTGTGTTGCAAAGGTTTCAATATATTAGACATCAAGCTAAACTGTCAGTAAGTAAGTTACCTAGTGCTAGAAGAAGGGTATGTTGGGATTTGGAATGTTGATTGATGATGACAAACCGCTATCATTTTCTTAACTCGTTTAGAAACTTTTTTTTTCCTTTCGTGTGGCTTCATTTATTTTGGTTTTGTTTAAAGTGTCTACATGGCCAATGGTCTATTGGTGCTTAGAAGAGTATTCTAAAAAAAAATTTCGATTCCTTCACGTTTTTGCCACAAAATCGCGCTTTAAAGTACCCGCCTCGGCCACGCCCAACGAAAATGACCGGGATTTGCTAAGTCTGGGCTAGAACAGGCCATGACGTCACTTCAGGGATGGTCGACTCTTCGTTTTAGTGTTTCATTGTTTTTCCATACAAAATCGATCATTTTTTGGCGTAAATAATCCAAAAAATGATCGTTTGTACGGAAATACAATGAAACATTGAAATAAACTGGCGGGGAGAGTAGACGATTCCAGAAGTGACGTCATGGCCTGTTCTGGACCCAGACTTAGCAATTCTCGGTCATCTTTGTTGGGCGTGGCCGGTGCGGGAACTTTAAAGCTCAATTTTGTGGCGAAGATGTGACGGAATCGAAAAAGTTTTTTTTAAAATACTCTTCTATGCATTCTATTGATACAAAAACCGAAACAAACATTTTGGCTATATAGACACTTTCAAATTTCACCACTTTAAACTCAACAGCAAAACGTATTCATCATTAACTACTGTTGAGCTCATTCACCTTGAGCACCCAAAAGCTGTACAAGCAAAGTAAGCTTGTCTAGTCTCAAATGGGAACAGCATTGGGCATGTCTTGGTCAGCTGTTCACACCAACTTGGAAGAGCTCCACTGGACAGCACTAAGGGGTCCTGAAAATAGAACATCCATTAGCTCTATGCGTCTCTAGTGGAGGATCACTTCCAAGATAATACAATCTTCGACCATTTGGGTATGGTACCTTAACATTATTAGTCTGAATGATTTCGTAGAGAATCTTTGAAGTGTACTCAGTCCCTATACATAACATCAATCAAAACCCTGAAGAATATTTACGAGTGCGACTTATGAATAATCAAAGGGAACTGTGAATGAGTCGTGGATACATTAAACTTGACTTTATTTTGCAAATAGTTAAATTTCCTTTTACAGCAACACATTTTTGGATACAGTTTAAAGGACTTGGAACTATTTTG
>JAOBBB020300341.1:0-10722 GCA_025331005.2 Zoanthus gigantus | reverse complement strand
TTGGCTCTGCTATTTGCGGATTAGTCCTTTAAGTCAAATATGTAATTTCAAAACTTTTGAATTGTTAATAAAGAATGGTAAAGAATGTTCAATCCTAGTAGCTCATTGGAGCCCGTCCTTATCTCCGGTTTCTGCAGTGATAAGTGGATGAGAGTCTTTGACTCCCACTGGACTGGACACTAATCCATTGCAGGTTAGCTCCCAGCAGGCGCTGGTCCTCATTTACCAACCATTTTACTTAAGAATAGAAAGCTGAGTTAGCTTTGGCGGAATGGAAGGTCACACAAATATTCAAATCTCTGTAGAGCTAAAATTGGAGCCTGGACCTTGCGGCTGGAAGGCAGAGATCTTACCAACTATGCCGAACACTTCTTCACTTCTTTCAAACGATCAAGCCAATGCGAAAAACATGAAAGACATCTTGCTGTAAACATTATCATTTTCACTAATTCAACCCTTTGGAAATGACATTAACTAATTATTTACGAAAAATAACTTAAAACGCTTTAAAAGTGCCGTGTTGCAGCAAATCAGATACCTTAAACTCTAGAAAATCATATCAATGCTGTCCCACTGGAAAATAACTTAATATTAAAAACGTGATATTTAAATGACTAAAGGGAGAAAATCCAGTTTTTGGCCATTTTCGTTCGTGTTTTTTTTTCCTGCCTGCATTAATATTTGCAGATAAGCTCAAACTGTCATATTCCCTCATAAAAACATTAAAACCCGCAAGCCTTTTACGCCATTCAATATACAAGGTTTGGTAATAAGTGAATAGTATTTTATAGGGTTATAGTGTTTACAAAAAAAACATAAAGAGCATACCTCCTCTGCTGGGCTAAAAATGAGTCCATCGTTTTCGTGTGTTAGCTTTGTGACCCAATGATCCAAAATCTGTACAAGATAAAAAATGGCAAAGTTATTGTTCGGGGCATCTTGCAATTTGAGGTAAATAAAAAGAAGAGGTACGTAGCGATTATGCACTACACAGCTACGCCGTCCTAAAAGAAAAGAAAGAGATAAAAAGCAATGTACTACAAACCCATGCCGTCCTCTCGACAGGAAAAAAATCTTTAGCTCGTATACTAAAAGGTTCCTTTGCCTTGTCCAACGAACCTTCCTGAACCTGGGAAAAGAAATCACAAATTTATTAGGTACAAACCAGTCAAAGTTGGTCATTAATCGCCGATCATTCGCACTACTGCCTGGACAGATTACTCAAATGAACACGTGAAATGAAATTGTATAAACAAGTTTGGTTTCAGACAAAATATGCATGAAAACAAAACTTTTTTGGGAGGAAATTTAATAGTTTGTCTTCGATATCTTTCTCAGTCTAAAACAAAGAGAAAGGACTCAAAAAGGAAGTTTCTTAGTCTAAATTTTCGCTCAGGCTTAAATCCGTTTTTAGGTTTCTTCTGTGATAAGATTATTTGGAAGCTTCGAAAAAGTCAACAAATATCCTTTAAAATGCAGAAATTCACCTATCCTTACAATCATCATCGTCACCATCCGCGGCACTGTCGTCACCAGTATAGCCCGTGCGGTCATTATCATCATTAACGTCCTCTTCTTCACCTTCATCATCACACCCATCGTGGTCATAATTTATTCTAATAATAATCATCACTATTACCATCATTAAAACTGAAACACACCGCTTGGTTTCTCGGCATCTCGATCTCCTTCTTAATACAAAGTATTCTTGTGTCATGGGGTGTTTTACCAACATCTTGTCCCTTAAAAAGAAGGAAATTAACTGGTTATCTTAGAATTGTCAGCTTCCGTTATCATATACCGTAAACGCTCTAATATGCGCCCCTATCTAATAAGCCCCCGTCCAGAGGATCCAAAATTTAATAAGCCCCCTTCTACCCTTCCTCCCTCAACAAAGGAAACTGTAAGTGTTAAAAATAGATTTTATTTTTGTTTTCGAGATTTCCAACCTCGAACTTCATGTAGGTGAGTTTCTTTTTTTCTATTCAGTTCTGATTTGAGCCATCGATAACTGTTAATACTGTTCGTTATATAACACTAGAGTTCCTTAGTTGTTATTAAAGCTGTGTGGCATTTCAAACTAAATAGTGTAATTCTTTCTTTGTCCGTCAATGAGTTTTAAATAAACCCCCCTTTCCCTAAAAAGCCCCCCTCTCTAATAAGCCCTTCCCCCTCTAGAGGGCCCGAAATTTAATAAGCCCCCTGGGGGCTTATTAGAGCGTTTACGGTATTACATTCGTCTTGGGTTGGAGGACAAATGTACCCACTAACAATATTTTGATTGCAAAGAGTTCTTTTGATATCCTATAGCGCAAACTTTTTTGTTTGCCGTTAAGCAGTGAAAGGATACTCTGACGGAGGGTTGACGCTAGACTCATTAGCTTTTCACACAATTTGCATCGATGAAAAAATTTATATCTGGAGATACATTAATAAATTACGAGTCTTACCTACTCGCCGTCGTACAGCGTTTGTTCTAAATAATCACTAATCAATGCATAAATGATGAGGATGGCAACTCCAACGCACCTGAAATTTAACGACATCGTAAACAAGATATCTTGGGTAAGTCCTCTCACCTTCCTTGTCAAATACCATCTCCTAAAATGACAACTCTTATGGTAAGAATTTGGGTCACTTAACAAAAATTCTTTCATTTTACGTTACATGAAATAAACAAAAGTAAAACGTCTTCTTTCAATTTGCAGTTACTCTATAAAGTAACCAATAAATTGCACGCTGAGAATTGAGAAAGAATCCTTTATTCTTACCCCATCGAGTAAAGTATCAAAAACATGTTCTTTAGGATTCTTCCGTTGAGGAAAGCGGAACTGCGGTGCTTTGAACACTGCATTGTCTCTATCGACCATGTAGATCTCCCCCTCGCCCAGTATCAACATCATGTACCTTTGAATTAGACAAAAGTTATTGCAATAAAAACATTTCTATTTCAATTATCTAGAGCTACAATGCAAACTCTCCCTCACCCACGATCAACATCATGTACTGTACCTTTGCATTAGACAAAACATATTCTCCATAAATACATTTCTACATTAATTCTATCTACTTATAAGATTAACTTTTACGATGTTAATTACTTGAAAAACTAACGCACTTAAATCACGACATTTCGAAGACATCTTGCTATCATTATCAGAAGAGTTTAAAACTTTTAAATCTGCATACAGTAAAAAGTTGAAGTATTCTTAGATCACATAGATCTTGGTTCGAATCCTGGGTTCTGTAGCTGTTGTTCGTCTGACCGCAATCGAACTACAAGAGTTTTTCTTTCATCTCTCTTGTACCCATATTCACAGCCATGGGAAAGTTAGGAAACTTTCTTTGTTCTATGTTTTTGTTCTCTCTTTCCCTATTGTAATATGAAGTTGACCGTGCAGAGATTACAAAAGGCTTTGAGATGTAAATGAGCAAACGGCCAATGGTCTAACGAGCCATCACACCTACAGCAAAAGATTATAACACACAACATGAAACACAGAAGCATTGTAATCTTCTTTGTAGTTTGCGAAGTTTCATAACTAGTCCACTCTACTAACTTTGTTTACAGCTTAATGCCTCCTTTGTGCTATAAGTAATTTAAATTGGCTAAACAACCATAAGTATGTTAGTTTATTGAGATTGATTTTTCAAACATTTAGTAGTTATACCTGACTCCATCTGCTTTCCAACTAACTCTGTACGGTTTCTTGGCAAGTAGCTGTACATTTTGTTTGTCCATCGACACTGGCTGACTACCAGGAAAACCACCACTGGTAAAGGAAATACAGTTTATAGAGTGAATGACTTCAATGAAATGGTGGTATAATAACTCTTTCAGTTCGAGTCACAGTTATCAACACCCAACTTCTCCCTACTGCTACATAACGCATTATACAAAATAAGATATCCGGTAATGAGAAATTGAGGATTGATAAACAAAGCAAACTACTAAGGATTAAAATAACATTATCTCAAATTTGGAATGCTGCATCGGTGTTTCTACACCAGAGCGAGAAAGAGTGAATCACTCCGATGAAGGACTACAGTCCAAAACGTCAGTTTTTTTAAAATTTTTCACTACGGTGTAAAATTTAACTACTTGTAAAACTGTTATCTCAATTTGTTCGATGAAAAGTATGGGCTCAAGTTGGGAGAATTTAACAACAACTGGGACTGATTGGGGTTAAAAAGTTTTAATTAGCCAATCGGAGGATTGCACCCTGTGATAAACTCCAGTTTCTGTACTGCTGAATGGATAGAGTCTTTGAAATTTCCTGGAAAGGAACCATTAAAGACTCATTTTATCGACCTTGTGGGGATGTAAAGGTGAGTCAACTTTAGTGTGAAATAGGTCACAGAAATATTTTGTACAGTCGAGTTTTGAACAATTGGCACCTTAAGGCTGAAACCAGCTGGCCTATAAAGACATATAGATAAACATGCATTACTGAAACACAATAAAAACCCATGCGAAAGAATTTAGTGGATTAAGAACCTACATGTACTTGCAGAAATTTTCCATTTCATACTCAAAGATCAAGTAGGTTCTTACAATTTTATATGGGTTCTGGTCAAATTACATCGTAAATAACCAGGTGTTAACTAGCATTTACTCTCATCAGTTGAATCTGACAACTGTTATATAAGCCGTGTGAGTTATACTTACAGAGTTTTTTACATTAAGTTACTGCCGTAGATGGATACGGTTGTATATTTGTATGTTTACAATTACAGTAGTAAATATTTTTTTTTATTTGTTTACAATTACTGTTCAGGGCTAGAGCTTAAGTTTTTCAGTAACAAGACACCAGGTCCACCTTGGAATAATTTTTGTGGAGCTGCTGACATTTAGGTCGACCACACTAGAAATATTAGAGAAAGGACATGGAGTACATAGGATTCTCATCTTCGTTGTATTCCAGCCAAAAAAATTATCTTTCCAATCCGATCGAAAATTTCGATACCGCTTTGTTTTTTCATATTTTTGTGCCGTCTCTTTATTGCCATGTTTCAGGATTAGTCACATTATTAGGCAAGCACTTCCACATCGCTTCACTTCACTGAAAAAACATGACAATGAGTAAGATCAATAATTTCTAGCACTTGGGATTGAAGGGACGCCCCAGAATGCATTGCAAGTGCACGAGCAAAATGGAATCCTATTCATACGAGCACGGAGTGGTAAAGCTAGTACGAAATGAAAACGGTCAAATAGCAAAAGGAACATCAGAAATTACACCATCACGAAAATCATTCCAAATATAAACACTTTATTATTATTATTATTATTATTATCATTATCATTATTGACATTATTATTATTATTATCATCATTATTATTATTATTGTTATTACATGATGGTGTACTAACACATGTCTATCGGTCCACTGTTAACAATTGTGCCCAGCTGCTGTGAATCGTCAGTTACTTTTTATTTATACTAATCTGTTTTTGGTCTGTAAATATAGTAATTGTTATGAGGACCAAGCCCATCTATCATTCTGATAATCAAATATCATAATTTATTATATAGATACTGATGAAATACCAGCATTTTTCCTTTTACTAAAAAATCATATCCTCATTGCGTGCAGTGGAGATACTATTTTAATCTTTCACGTGTGACGATATTGGTGTCGCCATGGTTACTAACATGACCAGCTAATTACAAGAAGGCTACCTGCTCAATCTGCAGCTGGGATTTTGAAATTTCAATCACAAAATGTGGAAATTTTAGATACTTTTAGCACTCGAAGAAAAAGTTCGTATGCTAGCGCAGCTATGTAATATCCTCTATAAAATGATATCTTCACAGAAATTAACAACCTACTTTGACTAAATTGCCAACAGTCATACCTAAATTACAACCTCTTATTCTGCAAGATTTCAAAAAAGAAAAAATTCAGGTTCTTACACAAGGAAAATGGAGAGAAGGAGGTGTGTGTGACCTTTTTCCCCCAAAGAAGCAACCTCGGCACTCCATCTTTCAAGGTAACCTACGATGGATTAGTGTTCCATCCAGGAGGATCCAAAGACTCTCATTCGCGATAATTACCAGCTCCAACGAAAATGATTTAAATTCAGCTTAATAATTATAATAAAGCTGTGGAAATATCATGGTTACTTACTTATTCCACTCACATGCGCTTTCACAGATGTCTTCAATTTCTTCCCTCCTGGGTGAATGAACAACTTCCACTCCATGTATACCTTCAACAAACTTGGCATCCTAAAGCACAAAATGCGATATGATAGAACTTCTTTTCCCGCTACCAACCACCTTCTTTAGTTCCAAACTTACCTTAACTCTAGGGTCCCGTCTTCTCCTCTTCCGTCTACCATCAGGTCTAGCACCATCAGCTGTGAGTCCCCCTGACTCACAACTATCTCCATCATCTTCTTCATCACTTCCCTCATCCTCAAAGCACCAATCAGGTCGTTCAGGGGCGTTAAGAGGGTCGCTCGGATCACCATAACGTTTATTGAGCTCATTTAGATAGTCTTGTTTGTAGATACCAGGCTGCCGGCACTAATTGAGCCAAAAAAACACACACACAGTTTACAAAAGGTAACCGCTCTTCAAGATGTCTTTCAATTTTAGCTCTATTGTTTTAAGCTAAATCCTTTTAAAGCCTAGTGACCCATGGAGCCGGCGCTTATCTCCAGCTTCTGTAGTGTTAAGCAGATGAGAGTCTTTGACTCCCACTTGACGGGACACTAATTCATTGCAGGTTAGCTCCCAGCAAACGGTGTTACTCATTTACCTACCCCGAAGGATGGAAAGCTGAGTTAGCTTAGGCGGGAAAGAAGGTCACACAAATATTCTAATCTCGGCAGAGTCGGGATCGAACTGAGAACATTGCGGTCGGAAGGCAGGAAACTCACAACTGCGCAAACCATGCCCACCTGCTCTTCTGTTTTGCTGTTTTGTTATTTCCTTTATTTCCTTTATATCTATTTCAATTATTTCTGTACAAAGGCAAAACGTGAGAAAGAAGAAGACACTGAAGTCACAACAACATTTGATTCGTAACGATAAGGGTGTTATCACTTTGAGGGTGATATCTTTTGATATTTTTACGTTTGTCACTTTTATTTTAGAGCACGCAAAACAACTACTTTATTTAGATACCTAGTGTTGAGAAGAACAAAAACAGGGGAAAACACATACATTCAGTTTTGGCTATTCTATTGCAAAAATGATTAAAGTCCTATAGTATGTTTAATAGTAAGAGAAGATTGAAAAAACCACAAGTTTAAGTATTTGTAAACTTCCATTCACGATGGTTTTAGCTACCCCAGTCATCATAAGCGGAAGTAGTCTGTTTAGTTTTAAGACAGTCGAAAAAATAGAACCAGCATGGGAACTTCTGAATTACCACACTAAATTGAGTAACGAGTGCCCTTGACTTTAGTAATGCTTTGTTATAAAGGCATGCAAACTAGTTCTTAAATTCTTAAACTTGTAACTTTTGGATAAACTTTGTCATTACTTTAGGAAAATACTTAGTCAAAAAGTTAAGAAAAAGAAATTCATTTTTCCATAATACTCAGAAATAGACATTTTAGTTGACCAGGTTTTCTAAAAACCCTAATAACATAAAGACTTGTAGAAGCTGGTATACTAAGCATCCTTATCTAAGTACACACCGTGTGTTGCTGGGGTTTCCAGTTATTAAGAAATGCTCACTGGACTACATAGTTTTCGTATTCAAACAAAAATGAAAGTCTTGGGAAAAGAAATCTTTACACAGATGCTTTTACTAGATATAAAAATTTTCTCTAGAAAATCAAAAGATCGCTTCTGCATGTAACCACTCTCTTATTAATGTACAAAACTGTCTCAAATATGTCAGAAAATTATTCAGATAGTGCTATTTGAGTATATAAAGAGAACTTGTGAACTTCACTGCCCCTAAGGGTAAGTCGCAAGCACTGACAGAAACTATTAAAGTCTCACTACTGCACAACTCAGAAGCAGCCTGGTGAGTCATCTCAGAATACCTCACCCATGCCTTTATCAATCATTTCATTGAATTTACCAATCAGAGCAATCTTTGCTGCTGGAGAGAAATACTATCTTTTCAATAGATAACCAGTTTAAAGTGCTTTTAAAAGAGTCGAATAAAGTGCCTTCTTTTCAAAAAACTCATTCCATATTATTATTTTTAATTTAAGTTACTTGATACTAGAATGTATGCGGATGGAAATAGGGCTGGTTAGAAGCAATTGGCGAGAATTGAAAAACAAGGTAAAGATTGCTAGTAAAACTAAAATACATAAACCAAAAAACTTCTCTTTTTTAATATCGGTAACTACATGTAGGAGACAAAGTGCCAATATTAAAGTCGATTCATTTCTGATCTTTTTTTTCTATGTGTTTTGTAATAAACATTGTGTTTAGTTACACCATTAATTTGCATGTTATGTAAAGAATATCCTGCAGGATTGAAATGACATACAACTGGTCATGCAAGCTTTAATTCACTTCTTTTATTTAAACCTGTACTATTTAATATTTAGTATATATAAATTCTGTTCCTCACCCTGGAAAAGCATTCCACTGCTGCTTCTAAACTGCAAATATAAAAATATGCACAAGGGCTAGCATGCTACATATATCGTTAACCAATTGTTTATAAGATTGAAAATGACTATTAAAGCAATTTTCTACCAAACAAAAAAAAAAATAACAGCCTGCAGCTTTGAAATTAGGTTAATTTTATACTTTCGAAAAATTACAATTATCAGAAGAGTATATATTATTGTTAGTCATTATACCTGTCTGTATCATGGGTGCTTCATATTTTAAAACTGATCATGTGACAAAGTTACCACATTTATTGCACGCAAAATAACACAAAAATGAAATCAAAGAAATAAGCTAAGGGATACTTTGTAAACGACAGTAGTTGTTTGTTATGATTTAATTATCTACAATGCATGTTGCACACTATATTGAAATATATATGTACCCCACCCCCTCAAAAACCGTCATTGGGGGCGGACTGTAAAATATATCCATGGTCTGCAGTCTGCCACCAATTTCAATTATTTTACCGGCACGACAATCTGTAAACAGTGGTTGCTTCGCTGCATGCTGTATGTAATTTAGAATCGAGCAATTGTTTATGATTAATTTTTTAAAAGGAAAGCTAATTATTTTACAACTGTATTAAACAAAGATTGTTATTAAGTTACTCTACATGCACGGTGCATGCATTGTTAATTATTTACATAAGACATTTCCTGTACTTTCTCTTACCTCCAGTCCATTTTCTCAACCAAGTACGAAATGATCAAAAACCCTGTTCTGTTGAATCCATGTGTGCAATGAACACCTGGCATTAATACAAAACTACTGAAATTAAAGCTTTTAATTATTGACACAATAACACAACAGTGTTCTAAAACATACTTTAGTTAAATCAATAATATAAGTGGTATTCAATAAGAATATAATAAAAATATGATAGCCAGGGCTGACAGTAAAATTTGAAGTAGACTGTGATACAGAAAGTAGATTGTACATATACATGTAGGGCAGGTGGCAGTGAGTGAGTGCGTGAGTGAGTGAGGCAGTGAGTGAGGCAGTGAGTGAGTGAGTGAGTGAGGCAGTGAGTGAGTGAGTGAGTGAGTGAGGCAGTGAGTGAGTGAGGCAGTGAGTGAGTGAGTGAGTGAGACAGTGAGTGAGTGAGTGAGGCAGTGAGTGAGTGAGTGAGTGAGGCAGTGAGTGAGTGAGTGAGGCAGTGAGTGAGTGAGTGAGGCAGTGAGTGAGTGAGTGAGTGAGTGAGGCAGTGAGTGAGTGAGTGAGTGAGTGAGGCAGTGAATGAATTAGTGAGTGAGTGAGTGAGGCAGTGAGTGAGTGAGTGAGGCAGTGAGTGAGTGAGTGAGTGAGGCAGTGAGTGAGTAAGTGAGTGAGGCAGTGAGTGAGTGAGTGAGTGAGTGAGAGTGAAGTAGCTGGCGATTTTCGTCAGAGTGGCCAGTGATAATCACCAGCTACCAGCTACTAGAGCAATGACAGCCCTGGATAGCATAATTATTATTTCCATTATCACAATACTTTATGTGACATTTTCTGAATTTGATAAAATAATTTATGAAAGCTTGTCTCAACTATTTAGCCTGTTTTGAACATGTGTCTAATTTGTTTCAAATCCAGTTTCAAGTAGAACAAAGAAATTTCACAATTTGATGGTTTTGCATAGGAGCAGTAGAAGGTTTAATGGAATTGAATAACTTTGCTTCCACTTGAGCAGAAATAAGAGATATGAACATCAGACCCATTAATTGGCCTGTGCAGCACCAATAATATATTTTCATATTATTACACTATTTCTGGACTATACGTACTTATAATAGTAATGTTAGTGTATGAAAATCAAGTGTATACTACATGTAGGTAAACCTAGATACTTGCCTGCCAAATGTATGTTTTTTAAAAATATTAAATCAAAAGAAGGAGAATCGAATATCAATGTTGTCATCATCATCAATCCAGTTTTGATCCAGTTTTCTCCCCGTAAACAAGGGTGGCCGGATTTACCCCACTCTGCCAGCAATCTCTCCCACTCCCACTCCCACTCTCCATCTTGCTCAATTCTTTGCATCCTCCTTCTTCAAACCAACACTTTTACTCTCCTCCTCCACTTGCGATCTCCATGTCTTCCTCGGTCGTCCTCGCTTCCTCTTTCCCTTCACTTCAAACTCCAATGCCT
>JAOBBB020300256.1:0-10723 GCA_025331005.2 Zoanthus gigantus | reverse complement strand
ACCGTGAAGCAATGTTTGTTTAGACGTGCAGTTTGTCCATTTAGATGTCATAAGCAAATCCAACAAGTCAAATAACTATGAGGGTTCTTGTTAACTACATTTTTTTACAACGCCTTATGAACGGGATCTCCCGCTTCCCTCCCTCTACCCTCCCGTCTCCCGTCCCCCTGTCTCCCGGGCTCCCGCCCTCCTGTCTCCCCCCACAAATTAACGTGAACAGAATAATTTTCAGCCGCAAATAGCGAAACATTCAACAATTTTTTTCAAAATCTCAACATCCTACCTTTTTTAGAATTACTCTGGAGTCCCTCGGGGAGTAAGTTCAATAATTCAATGAAGGATTAGAAGAGCGAAACCAGTACTAGTAAGTGTTTTTACATGTCGACGAGACAGTAAGATTGCTCGATAAAATGAACATCGCCATTTTTAGATAATGGTAAATCAGTAAAATAAATGCAGCAAAAGGTTCAATTCCATTTAAAAAAAATCAAATTAAAAAAAAAACGAACAAAAACGTTGCAAAGTGCATCGATTGTACACAAGAAACTCAAACTTCAAACTTGTTTGAAAAGCTCAAAATATTTGAGGTGTGTCGGTGCGTGGTTCAAAAAGCCCGCCAAAGTACTGGAATGTATATTCTAAAAAATGTCAACTTTCGTTGGATTTACAGTTAAAAATAAACATATTGACACGTATTCCAATGGTTTATATCTAAAAATTATTGTTGAAGACTTGATCATTTTCAGTAAAGCACTCAACTAAGTATAAAAATGCTTTGAAATATAGAAAAAGATTGTAACGTTGGTAATTTTGACCAACGCTCGCAAGGATTTTCGGACACTCAAGTTGAACGAAGGTTGTATATTAAATGAAATATGAAATACCTAAAACAATTTGAAATATTCTTTACACATTAAAAGCTTACTAAACAATAGGATAAAAATTAAAAAAACAGAATGGATATAACGATTTGAATTATCGAGGTAATAATGCAGAATGTCCCAAGTGTAGATAAGTTGTTTTCTAGGCCAAAATTGATCGAGGTAAAGTTAATGTTGTGTTATGGTTTGTTGGAAAGAGCTAAATGAGTGTGTCAGATGTTTTTTCCGGTGCATACACCCTGCTTTGTAATGTCAAGAGGTTGCATTAGCACTTTTCGAAAACATTCTTAAAGTTTATCATTGATTGCATAAAGCTAACGTGGCGCCCAACTGCTGATGAGTGTGTCTTATGCTTTTTCCGGGTCATACATTACATGCGCTCTGCGAAGTAATGGCAAGACGTTGCATTAGCACTTTTCGAACATTCTTAAAGCTTATCATGATGTTTTTTTACAGAATGTTTTGTTTACCTTCTCTCAATGATGTTGTTCATTTTACTTAACATTTTTTGCCTGAGAATTATGCAAATACAGTGAAGCGCATGACAGTCTCGCAATGCTTGAACAATTATTTGTCAAGGATTAACATTTTCTTTTGATTTTATGATTCTTGCGTGAGTAAGGCTGATTAAGCAAATTTGAGTACAGTCGAAAGAATGTGGTAAAAAGCTTTGTATCATAACTTTAGTCACTTAGCACTTTCATGTTTTAAAACCTATTGTAAAAGGCTTACCCTTTTTCATAACTCTCTGTACAAAATTTGCATTTTTTCAAATGTATCAAAACTTGAATTAAGATTACAGAAATGTTATGTCTCCTTAGACTTAAATTCTTCGCTTTCTTGATTTTGTTCTGCCTTTGAACATAAGAAAAGAAAATTTATAATATTCTTTAGCAGCAAAGTTAAGATTCGACTGACAAAGAAGGTAAGATGAAATTAGTGTTATGAAGTTATACTGCATGGCAGTTTCCAAGAAAGCGTGGAAATAATTTCCGTACTGAGGCGTACTGGGTCCTGTTGGGTTAGGATTAGCTATATAGAAAATAGTGAGATTTTTATGCATACACTGTCGGCATAATTAAGTACGCCCCAATACGGAAATTTTACCAAAGCGTGTACTTAGTATTAGAATCCAAATGAGTTATGAACTCTACCATCAACTTCGCGCGGTTGCATTGATCACTTTAGCTCGCCATGAGAAATTTTTACAATCAGAAATCTCAAACCACTCGTAAGTACGCTTGTTTATTTTTTCTATGCCATGAACAGTAACTTTTTTACTATATTTTTCAACAGCATTTTATGTCTGTTCAGATATCTATTTCAACTTGCTTTGCGAAATCTTGTGTAAAAAGGAATCTTAAGCGAATACACCCCACGTAAGCAGGCCCTCCAAAATACTTTCCCCTTTAACTTCAAAAGGGGCAAACAGAATGTTTGATTGAACTTGCAGAAAGTGAATTACTTATTTATAGTTTGTTCAGTTGAAAAGAATCAACTTAAGTCACACCAATAAAGTGTAAAGTTTCGGGAATCGCGTAAGCATTTTGAAAGTATCTGCTACACTCGGTTCAACCGTACCGTGTTTATTCTTATGGAGAGGGTTTTACATTTTATTAACTTGCTATACAATGCTATCAAATATATTGACATATGGAAACAATTAAGATCTATCGTTTCCCTTATATTTAAACATTCTTAAATCTCCAGGCATTAGCACGGCTCTAAGCTGGCTCTTGTATAAAAAAATTGTATCACATTCTACCAAGATCATGTTTTGTCAATTTTGCAATATCAGTTATTCTCTAAGTTTCTCTTTTAAAACCATGTTCTAATACGATACAGTTTGGCTTGTATATTCTGTTACAAAAACTTCGAATCTTCAAAAGCAATTTTTGATATTTATCAGGTGTTCTAAGGAAAAATGGTTAACATGTTTAATGATATTCCAAAATGAATTGTTTAACAAACAAATTTTCTCGACTAACTGTTGAAATGAAAATGCAATCCTTTTTGTATCAAACTGTAAGCTTTGTCAAACGTACAGGGGAACACTGCGATTGATAATTCATTGAGTTCCTGAGTAGTGAGCACTACTTGTCGTTCATAATTTTGTTTGAGGTATGGCAAAAACTGAAGAGTTTTAAGGAAGCAGCCCATGCGCCTGCTATCTCCTACACTCCTTTACATGGCGACCCCTTTTTAAATGTTTAGATTCGTTCCTAAGGAAGGTACATTTATTCATTTGAGCAGCAGTAGAATTTTAGCAAAATGTCTTTTTGCCTTGCCTCAGAACAGGTGAATCGCAAATTGATATACGATTAATCCAGCGTATTTCCGTTGTACAGTCCGTATTGCCATCGTCGAAGGTTGTAGTAAGGATTGTTGTAGAGAGGACGTTGTTGGTACTGGTATGGTTTCCTTTCAATTTGAAATTTCTTGGTGATCACGTCATCATCCATAAGATCCGTGTTAATAGCGGGCGGCAATGAAGGAGGATCTCGCGGTGGAGAAGATTCTAGGTGATCCCGCTGTGCTTGCTGGTAGGCTGTGTTAAGCGCATGGATGGTGCGGTCAGCCTTCCTAACAATGTCTTGTCCAGTGCTGTCGATTTTGTGAAAGTCCTTGTGGTGAGTTATTTTACGAATCAACTTTAACATACGCCGTAAGAAAGTTGCGTTTGTACTGTGCATGATTTTTTCTTTTAATGCGTCGAGATTCATTTCTAGATTTTGAGGACTAGAGTGTTTTTCATCCGTTCCCTCCTCATTGTCCGTTACATCCGGATTGCTTTCAACTGGGTCCAGTTGATCCGCCGCACTTGGGGCGTTAGTTGTGACTGGAACATCTAGACTCTCATCTTTGGAATCATCCGAATTCTTGGAATCATCCGAATTCTTGGAATCTTCAAAAGTCTTGGGATTTTTTGTTAAACTTGGTGAATCATTACTCATCGAAGTTGTTATTCCAGATATCCTTTTAATAGAGCTTGCATTTTGACTTGAGTACGACTGCTTTTTGTTTGTTGGTTTATCATCAACAATAGATAAAGAGTCCAAACTTGCGAGATTTTCAGATAGATTCTGGTAGTTGCTAGTAGCTTGAGATTCTTTGTTTTCAGGTTCAACTTTTTTTGGTGAATCCGTATCTAGAAAAGGGACTTCATTGTTAATGTTTACTATGTTCGTTGCCTGGTATTTAGGTTCAAAATTATTTTGTTTTATTTGTGTAGGTGCTGGATGTTGCACTGTAACCGAGGGCTTCCTGTGGATGTTATTTTGTGTAAAGTATCTTTGAGGATTTTCACCAAGTTGAGGCTGGTGGAGATAATTCATTGAATTACGTATTGCAGCTGGTTTGTGTAGAGGCTGACCAACTTGGACCACGTATCGACTTGGTGCATTTTGGGTTTTATAATAAAACTTTCTTTCTGGGGCTATATGTTGTCCATATCCGTTGTTAGGGTAAAATTTCCTTATCTGTGGCATTTCATTAACTGGGCGATAGTTTTTCATTTGCGGCACGTCGTATGTGGTGACAGCTGTAAAATTAAGAAGTTTTTGTCAGTTTGCGCCTTTATTGATGACATTTGTGATGGACTAAAAACTCCTAGAAAATGTTTTGAAATCGTGACAGAAAATCCAACCTTCACCTTTTCTGATATAGTTTATTAAATTCTTACAATCTCAATTAATTAGATAGTTCAGTTAGGTTGACGAGCGTTAGGGCTTAGAACAACGATTAACTTAGAGAAAAGAGAGATTGAAAGGAAGACCTGGAGAAAAACTCTATAAGTTAGGATTAAGAACGACAAATTTCAGCATACGTATAAAACCCGAGATTGGAGGCGCAAACGCGCATGCTCCAGTTTTTTTTTTTTTTTTATCTTTACCTTGATTGTTTGTAACAGGTTTGTTAATTTGTGCAAAAGGAGCAAAGTTATTGTGCTGAGCAGATTTTCCAAATGCCGATACAACTGGAGCTTTCTTGTAAGATGGATTTAGTACTTGTACTTTCTCTGGCTGGCTTGTTAAATGAAAATTGCCGTCGGGCACAGTATTGATTGGGGGCTTAATACGGCCACTGGAAGATTTCACAAATGCGTTTGTCGTCCCGTCTGTAAGTAAATGTAGAATTTTTTTTTCTAATATTATATGGAAAAGAATTAGTTTTTATAAACATTTTATCAACTTCAACCTGTTGGAGATAAAAAAAATTTTTCTAAATCATAAAAAAGTAGAAAAAATCTTAACAGTGCATTTTCTAAATACTGCAATGATCCGAATGGAGTGAGTTAAAACTTAACACTGATTCTTTAGTTATATACATATATCATTACTGGCGTCCCGAGCTTACGTATAAAAAAGCAAGGAGCTAAATATTTGTTCATGACAGCCAGAACGTGATTTTCTTGGAAATGTAACATTTTAACGATCTCAGTTTTAATCCAATGCAAATGACTGGAGACCGTAACGTGTAATACGTTTGTAAACTAGTTTGTGCAAGCAATACAAACTCCACTGCTAACATTGTATACTTGCTACATGGTATTACTACAACCAGAATTTAACTTGATTTAGTATTTAACAAAGCAACTGATATCCATTTTCGCGAGCTCTGAATGGCTCCCGTAACTCGCGATATCCAAGATCAGTTTTATTCTAGCAGTTGAACAGCGTTTTTTGCGCTATCTGTTTGGTTGATCAAACCATGAATTATCCTGCGCTATTCACCTCGGTCACTCATCCGTGAAAACATTGATTGCGCTCTGATTGCGGAAGACTGGTTGCGAAACTTGTTTTCACCAGCTGAGCTACTGAGTCAACTGGGAGGGGAGTGTGGATTACAAATCTAGTCATGTGTGAACATAGAATATATCTGTGATTAAACACACAGACATCAGTGTAAGAAAATATAATAGTTCAGCTGGTAGCGCGGCGGACTAGTAACCCGCAGGTCGTGGGCTCAAATTCTATCTGAGTCAGTGATTTTTTCACAGACTCAAAAACAAGCGTTGGTTTAACTTCATGTTTGTAAACCCCTGAGGATAATTGAAATTATGATCACTGTTAAAGTTCTATACAAAATAGATTGTACACCTTGACTCAAATTGTCCGAATTGCTGTTGATATTAATGTCTTCCATAGCAGCGGCGGCAATGCCTTTGATCTCATCTTCTCTTATTCCGTCCATCGTTGATCTGGCAATCCCTTCTATGTTTTTCATTTTTCCTGAGACAAATAAACCGTAATTAGTAAAATTTCACAGCTCCAGATTCTAATTCAAGGTTACAGTGTTTAGATAATAAAGATAATTATATAGTTTTAGTGCTACAGACGTTATCAGTCGTCCAAGAAGGTATAATAACAAAAAAGCACAGCGATAGCTTTGCTCATGGTGCTCCTCGTTGTCTCGACAACTCTAAAAAAGGTCTTTCAAGTCATTTTAGCGGCAACTACGTGGAGGTGCCGAGCTCGATGCATTCCGACGTGCAGTTATTGTATTTACCATTGTTCTTTGCCGTCGTCTTCGGCATTGCCATCCTTGTTGCGTAAGGTCCCTATTGTTTTTGGGGAACTTTCATGGTTAGGTTCATTTAGGAATGGACAGATCATAGTGGGGGAATTCGCGCTAGCTTGTATAAAATATTCTATCACGTAAGCCGTGGAAGGCGTAAATATAATAAATTGTTAAAAACAAAAATTAATATCATCGTAGTTATTCGCCAAAACTTGACCTATCCGCACCACGTTTACGAAGATTTGCACATTTAAAGATGGCATAAACTAAAATGAACCGAAGTTTGTGAAATTCCTGCAAATGTCAGCATATCTATATATAGCGTCACAACTTTGAATTAGTTTCCTTAGTTACCGAGATATGCCTCTAGGAAATTATTATATATTAAGAAATTATTACATGAATCTCAAAGTTTTTTGCCTATTGGCCACAGGAAAACAAGCCAACCACCCTGCAGGGCTGGGGGAGAAGGGGATTGGGTGTGTAGGGAACACGCAACCCGTTACCTATAAGTCGGGGGCCTAGGCAGGTACAACGTTTTGACCTCATTCCTAAATCTCTGTATGATTATCTTCACTCCAAACATAGTAGTAAAACGCATTAGCACCAAGCATTAAAATTACCATTAAAGTCTTTAAAAACTTTAACTTCTGGGGGTAAAATTTTTCACCATTACGTCCTACGGCTACCGTGGAACCCCGATATAAAAAACCCCGGTATAACGAAGGCCCCGTTACAACGAAATATTTTTTGAGACTGGCAAAATTACAGTAAGTTGTGTGGGTAATAACCCCGATATAACGGAACCCCGTAATAACGAAAACCCTGGTATATCGAACCCAATTTTGGGTCCTGAGGCTGCATTTTACCGCAATATAACGAAGTTCACAGAACAAGTACAAGCATTTTGACATACTGCTCCAGAAATTGTCAGAATTTTATTTGTTTTTTGTCTCAATCACATTTAGATTATACGACTCAGAAGCATTGTCACAGTCGGAAAAATGATATTTATTATTCAATTTAGGAAGTTCTGAGAACACTTAATTACCACGTCTATTTATCCGTAATAAATCGCTATAATCTATTTTTCGCATTTTTTCAGTAACTTCATTAAAACGGAGTTTCGGTTATTACGAACCCCAGTTATATATTGCGAATTAAATTACCCGGTCCCTTGGCACTTCCTTATGTCGGGGTTGCATTGTATTAAAAAAATTAATCAATTGTGAAGTCGGATTCCACTTTCAAGATTAGAAATGTACCTTTTCTGCCACAGCCCTGGATTCTCTCGATGTATTCTCTCAACCGGATGTATCCTTTCCGGTACTGGTATTTAACTAAGCCACAGTCTGTTACTTCATTGTCCAGGTCAGTGTCTCCCACTCGATCTGAAATATATATTATGGGATGTAAACAAACGGATAAAAGAGATGGGGAGAGAAGGAGGAGAAGAGGAAGGCAGGGGACTGGGGAGGGGTTTCGGAAAGTCAAGCAAAATGTAATATTGATTTTTCTGCGAAACAATCTTCGCTGTTAGGTAACCAATTTGCCCACTTTAAATGAATAGGAAATCAATTAAAACCTAGTAAGTGAGGATGGGATAAGATTTGTCCGAAGTCGTGTTGGAAATCAAATAGGAGGGAGAATTTTTTTAGAATCCAAGAGTGTTTACCATTGTAGTTAAATTAGGGCACCAACTAATTCAGAATACTGGAATTCGGGTAAACGGGTTTGCGCTAATTGGTAGAACCGTTCCGGATGACATCGCAATCTTGAGATGAAATTAGTTGTTCTCCTTTTAGGATTCAATTGTTCCCTCTGGTCGATAATGCAAGGTGTAGCAACAAGGTTGCTTAAAAGTTCATTTTAAACTTTTTGGAGCAAATGTCACAAAAACAAAATAACTAACACTAGACAGGGCAATCTTTTTCTCTTACTCTGGAGAATACCCTGGTAACGTAACTAACGGATGTAAAGAAAAAGGTAGGTTCTAAAATCAATTACGAATCGTGTCTTCGGATTATAGCACAAGAATATAAAGTCTTCAGGTAGCTAGAACCTAGACTCTTTTACCCGGATATTGCACGTCCGATTCTTTAAAGTCCGGTGATCTTCAGAAGTTACCGATACTATTTGAATCTTGAATTTTTGGAATTTTGCTTGTTAAACTCACTAACAGCAGTGTTTGTTGTGTTCATTTCACCCATTTTCTTGGCGAAACAAATTTTAGATATTTAAAAAATAAGCATCTTAATCCAGTGAATATGGGAATGCAACCACCTGCAGAACGGGTGTTACTGATCAATAACCAGCCAGAATACGGTTGGTTGAAGACATACAGACCTTCAGCTAATCATTTTGCTAAAATTGCACGAATGTATAGCCCTCAAGTTCATATTTTCTTTTTCAGTTTTCAACTTTCTAAAGTTTGTTTTTTGTTTATTAATTGGAAAATGTTTACTTTGCTCTTCCCGGTAAAATGCACGTCTTAGAATCTTTAATTGCTGCCATCACAGTTTGGAACATATTGTCTTGAACTATTATAAATTGTTTTCAAGGTACTTACTGAAGTTGTAGTCGTACATTGCGTAGTCTGACTGTCTCTTAATAACACTGGCCTCAATATCTTTGAGCAGCAGCTCCACAAACAAAACTATTACAACCGCCTTCGCGCAGGGAAATCCTACCATGATATCCCCAAGCTTGAAATAAAAGCGAGTTGAGAATATATATACTAACAATGATAAACCATCAGAAAATAATGGGACACGAAATTCAAAAACAAAAAGAGAAACTTTCCCCCAAGATTGCCTATGATCCAATCTTTGTTTTGATCTTTCTTCTCAAAACAGTCAACAGATGCCAGATTTAACAATGACTCATGCGATGATCTGATGTTCACGTTGACTTGGAACAGCATTTAGCTGGCAGCCAGACGAGGAAATCAATTGGCAATTTAAAAAGATTCACAGATAGAAATGATATTTTTATGCCATCACTAACTAGAATATAATCTATTACTTTTAAAGCGAGAGGTTGACAGGTATCCCATCGAGATAAAATATAAACATAAAGCTTTTTTTTTTTTATAAATGCGCGTTCAGGTTGCAGGTATTTGACGCACTGCATTTCCATTTTCATTTTGACGCCTGCTCTTTGGCTCTTGCTTTTTATGGTTAAAGAAAAATTGTTCAAGCTCGAACCGTTTAATCACAAAAATGCATAACATAAAGTGAAACGTTTGTTGCGTTCGACGAAGGGGAACGTATTCCAATCTTGACGTTGCACGCGGGCTCATGCTTGATTCTATCAAAGCATTTTGGTAGGTACGAGCGGCCGGTAAATGCCTCGACTTCATGCGGTCGAGTCGCATATTGCGACAGGAAAGCGTGATGTTACACAAGAAGCCCCAGCTATCTTTGAGTATAAAAGTAGACCAGTTTTAAAGCTAATTATAAGACTTTGTATTAGAGGAAATGTTGTTTTTAATACTGAAAATACGTTTACAAACATCACTCTGACAAATAAAGTTTCCTTATGTCAGTTGTGTGTTTAATGTGTGTTCTCGGCGTATTTCTAGCTATTAATCAAGATCGAACTCACTTCGCTAATCTTCTAGTTAGTTCCGAAGAGTAATAAATAATGTATTTCTGTTTCTTTTCAGCTCTAGTTAGTATACAGTTATGCAAATCTATATATTTTATACAAATCACATATTACAATTTCAAATTATTTGCGCATGCATATAATGATAGATTAATCAAAATTACTATACATCATACTTTGAAATTGGTTACTTGAACATAAACCTAGTAAAGCACGCCATTTTTGTCAAATTTCGATACATTTTGGCCAGTTTTCGAAATCTGATTTCCTATCGTAGGGATAAAGATAGGTAAATGAAAAGAACAGATTTAAGCTACTGGGGAAAAACAGTTTATTAAAGCAATTTAAATTGAATTTTCAAATTTTCAAATTTTTAATGCATTGACGGACGCCGCTTAACAGACCACTTACCAAAGCCAAGTACACCTTAAATCTATTAAGAGCCACGGTTTGGCATCTGACCACAAACTTTCTCCTATCTGAAACCCTTTTTCACTTTACTCTACTAACTGCTTAAAATGTGACTATTTTCTCCCTTTAAGGGGGCATTACGGTTAAAATTTTGGTGTATAGTGAAAGAGTTGAGAAGGAGATTTGAAGAGGGAAATTTTTAAGGACAGGCACAAACCGCCCCTCCACCCTTTCAGTGCCAGTTGTATTTTTAAATTCTCCCAACCTGAGCCCATACTTTTCATTGAACAAATTTGAGAGAA
>JAOBBB020300174.1:0-10723 GCA_025331005.2 Zoanthus gigantus | reverse complement strand
TTATATATTAAAATTTTCCTTATGCAATAATTTTTTTTTCTATCATTTTTTGTTGCATTAATTTTTTTTTTTTGGTTTACCCCCTCCCCCCCCCCCCCCGTCACTTTTCTAATGGTGGATCCCTTATAACATATTGTTCAATATCGAGCCTCAATTTGAAACTAAACACATGCTAATAGTAATAAGAAAATTCCGTTCGAGGAATTTTTATGGTTAAAGCCTTCACTTTTTTTATACATATTTAAATATCTCCACGTTGAAATAACATCATTAACATGCAAGTAACATCTTAACTGTCCTATTTTCCTCGAAATATAATTTTTTTAAATCGGCATTTATATATAAAACATTACCTCGATATCCTGGATATGTATTTTTTCGTGTTACAAACTTTTGGCTTTGTTTCCCGGCTTTACTTGCTTTTTAAAACCCGAGAATAAAAATTGTCTTTCCGCGCGCCCATTTAACATCCTTCATATTTTCTATTTATTCAATTTTATAATCTATCAACTACAAGACGTGGTATTAGGGTCTGGGTCAATTAGATTTAGGTGAAGATAGCAGTTTCGTGCTTTACGACGCTCTGGACCTACGGCGTTTTGTTGTTACGATGTCATCTTTCATATATTTATTAAGAAGACCTTGATCCATCATTTCCACGTTAAAATAAATTTTGCGCGGAAACTAGTAAATGCGCTATATAAGGACGACAGTTTTGTTTACGTTTGCCGGTTGTACGCCATATTTTGTTATGCTAAAGTCACTTTCTTTTGATTTTTTTTTGGACACATTTTGCCCTTCTTAAGGCTCCCAACTTAGTCACTTAGTCACTCTATATGATTGTATTGCTTCGATGAAAAGAAAACCCACCTCCATGGAAGTGAAATTAGATGTAACGAAACACAACGAAACACGACGAACATCGACTGGTTACTTGGCTTGTTGCTTATACAGTTTGTGGGTTTCGACTCATGGCGAAATTTACGTTACATCGCAAACAAACATCGAGGACACCTGTATTGAGATTTGAAAAGAATTTTAGCTTCTTATTGAGAACTGTTCTGAATGGGTTTACTGATAGCTAAGAAGAATAAACTTTAATGGATACTGGAGCTTGTCCATGGATCGCAATGCTTAGTTTCGAGGAGAAACGTGGCTCATATTAAAACCTGGGCAATCCTATTGCGATCCCATAATATGAATAGATCAATTAACCTGACTTTTTTTTATGCATTTGTTAACTTGGCATGATTCTTTTTTAATACTGGTATTAACGGGTATACAGGTATTAAAGGGTAACACAGATCAGAATACAGTTGTGCGCCATCAGTTGAAAATGTTCAAAGCAAAAATCGTCCGCTTCATTCCGACTTCATGGCATAACCACATAAGCATGAGAGTTGATGTCTACGGTTGTCCTGAAAGTAAGTTCCAAACTAATAGCATTATAATATTCCCAAGTAAGTTCAAATCCATAACATATTGAAGCGATATTAGTTTTTGTTGCTCTCCTTCGCCTTGAGGCATTTCAGAAATCACATGGCAAAAACAAAGTGGCGCCCATTTATAGCATATTGAGGTGAAAACTTAGTCATCAAATCTTGATTTTTGAAGATTAAAGATTTGCAGTTTAATTAATATTAGAACGTATAAATTCGGAGCTAGCTAAGCTAAATCCTTTACGAGTCAAGTGGCCCATGGAGCAGGCGCTTATCTCCGGTTTCTGTAGTGTTAAGCGGATGTGAGTATTTGACTCCACCTGGACGGCACATTAATCCATTGCAGGTTAGCTCCCAGCAGACGCTGGTACTCATTTACTACCCCGGAAAGATGGAAAGCTGAGCTAGTGTAGGTGGGAAAGAAAGTCGCACAAATCAGTTCATACCTTGGCAGAGCCGGGGATCGAACTGGCGACCTTGTGGTCGGAAGGCAGAGATCTTACTAGCTGCGTCAACCATGCCCGCCCATAAATTTGGAGAAAGGAGGTTATATACGCAATTTTATCCTCAACAAGAATCGAATCCATGACCTTTGCGATATCGTTGCAGCGCTCTTACCAAATGAGCTATGAAACTATAATTGGGATCGGAGAGCAGGTCATTTAAAGGGTCTATTGATTTTACCCTGAGGTGTAGGAAGATTATTTAGACTGACTTTGTGCAGCAATGTAAGTCAGTACGTTATAATGGTTGCAACGGTTATAATCGCATGCAATTCGAGTGATTGCGACGGAGAAACCTCAACTAGAAGGCTTCTTTTGTGCATTGCATAACATGGATAATTAATCGCGCCGATCATAAAGTCATTGTTTACTCGGCGCTTTACTCGATCCTTTACACTTTTAGCCAGCAAACTTTGGAATGCGTTACCTCCAAAAGTCAGAGAACCAAAAGACAGTGCGTCGTTTAAGCGATCTCTTAAAGCTCACATGGCTTAGGGTGTAGTCCTTGAAACTTCTGTAAATAGCTTTACTTTTAGATTCTGCTTTTAGCCATTTTGTAGGTCTATAGGGTACTATAGCATCCTTTTTTTTTTTACTTTATTTTTTTATTTTTTAATTTGCATACACGTACAGGTTTTATCGAAAACTTTGGTGCTCATGGGTGTAACGTGTCCAAATAAAGAATTTTCTTAATTTGATTTGATTCTCACCATTCTAAGCTACGTTAGCTCGATCCTTTTCTGAGGCTAGTTAGAGCCCTCGCTTGTCTCTGGTTCTCTTAGTGTTAAGCAGATAGTAATATTTAATATTTATATTGCGCATTTTTACATCCGAATATGATCAAATGCGCATAAAAGAGCAGATGAGAGCCTTCGACTCCCCCTGGAAAGGATATTACTGACCCATCGCAGGCTAGCTCCTAGCAGAGGCTGGTACTCATTTACGGACCTCGGAAGATGAAAGGTTATTCAGCTTTGAAGGAAAAAAGGTTACACGAACATTCAAATCTCGGTATAGCAGAGCATCGAACCCAGGCCCTTATAGCAAAAAAGAAATCTCACCAAATTCCCAAACTACGCTGCATGCCCTCAATAAAAACTCCGTATTATATTTGATAGTCGCTGCATTGCATTACGGAGTTTTGTCTTTATTCAGGTGGGGAACAATTTCAAATTCGGACTATTTTCAGGTTTTTTTCTCTCTCTTATTTATTCAAACTAATTGTTTACATTAGCCCTATTATTACGCCATTGTTAAAAATGCTAAATAGATATCTGAACAGACTAAAATACTGCTTGAAATAAATAGCAAAACAGTTACTGTTCATCAGCAGGATACCTAAATTGCTTGCAATTGTACAATTGGTTTCGGCTCCATTAAATTCTGTACCCTCCATTAAATCATCTACCAACTGAAGAACAATTCAGTTAAAGCCACCGGCTAAGTAAGCACAGTAACTGAACAACATTAGTGAAGTGAAGTAAGAAAAACCAATTGATGAAACAGTTAAAGCCATTAATATGCGGCACACACTACACAATAAAATTAAAAAGCAACAATCTTAAAAACAATTTAAGCACGCGCCACTCAACACAAAATCAAATACACTCATAGCATACAAATGAAAAGGATACAATTAGTCAATCATTTCCCAAACAATTCAGGGCTTTCTACGTTCCATGATCGTTGCTTCATAAAGTGGCTTCTCTAGAAATTTACGAATGGATTTATTAAGTATATTCTTATTATAAAGCCTGTTTTTCTAATTTTAACGGTTAGCGCTTGCTTCCTCTTTTAAAGTCACTTACTGGTAATTTCTAAAGACTCGCTTGTAAGCTAGATTGATAGTTTCATTAAAAATGACCGCTTCCAGAGCCTGTGCCGGCTTTACAGCTTAGCTAGTAACTGCGCAAACTATTAAAAGCCTGGGATTCTGTTGGCTGCGCTACAAGAGATTTGTTTTAAATTAAAAAGTGCGTTTTTGTTCTAAATAAACGCTTTTCCAATAAGCATTCCTGTATTTTATCGTTTAATTTTTTGTCAGCTAGTTACAGGTTTCAGCCTCATGGATTATTTGTTGTCATTCGTCCCGGTTTAAGGCCTGAGTTTGAGCTGTATCTTTACTCGAGCGTAACAGCGCGCAGCTGCAAGAAAAACAAAGAGGTCATGGGTACGAATCCCTTTTCAGGCTCATATTTCACATTAGAACATAGAAAATAACGGATAGTAGATCGTTTTCAAATCTTACCCCTAATATAAGTACGAGTTGTTAAAAATATATGTACATTAAAGCCTTCATAGCATTAACCATGTCCCTGATGCTCGATACGCGAGAAACTCTCGTTGAACTTCAGTAAAGCGGTTTGTTCCTTGTTTTTATTTAGATGTCGCAAAACCAGCTGATCCGACAAATGAATGTGCGTCAAATCCATGCCGGAATGGAGCTACGTGTGTGAACCAGTACAACAAATTTTTGTGCTTATGTAAGACTGGATATTCTGGCAAGAAGTGTGAAAGAGGTAATCTACATTTGCTTTTTCGTGGACGGCTAAGCTTAGTTAGGTTGGAGATGAAAACAAGGTATTTCATATTTTTTTAGATAATGTGTTATGAAAGCAGTTTAATATTTTAGTTAATGTATCCTTTCACAATAGGAACATTGCCAAAATAAGGAATTACATCTTAGATAACATGTGTAAAATGCCTCTTCTTTTGGTGTTCTAGATTTGTGTTTTTTCATAGATTTGACGGATATAATACGTCTAAAGTGTTCTTATTATAGAAAGCTTTCGTTTGGTATATTGTAGCCTGGGGGGTAGATTCCCAACTTTTTGGGGCAGGGATGATCATTGGAAAATCTCAATGGAATCCCTAAGAGGTACAATAAATAGAAATCCAATCGGCGATTGTTTTGTTTGATTTAGTTTCTGAAATAACAGCTATACTCTTATGACCAACATAATTATAGTTAGCCGACTTATAAGAGTTACAATTTTAACTTCCGATTTTTTAAGCCCTAAATGGTTCCGGACTGTAGGCAATTGTCAAGATGAGGTCTCTGGCATCCTAAGCAATACCAAATCCTTCAATTTTCACCCCTCACCCGGGCCGAACTGTTTAGTTTGGGCGTTTTTTTGGGCGGTGTTAAATTCTTTAAGAGCTCTTTCGTAAGCCTTACCGTAGGATCCTGAAAACAAGGGGTAAAAGTCTACATCTCATAAATTATTTATTCATCATTTTCATATATTTTCTACTTCAGTCATGGGTATTGTGTATAGCTGGAAGTTAATACGTCATATTTTCTGTCTTGTAAACTCTAAAGGTTTTTTTTTCTAAAGGATTAATTTTTATATTTTCAAAGCCTTGCCTTGCGTTGATCCGGGAACTCCGATTGGTGGGTCCAAATCTTCGACCAATTACAGTGCTGGAAGCACGATTACATTCTCTTGCAGTGCAGGGTACAACTTGCTTGGCTCCTCGTCAAGAACGTGCCATGGAGGAGTATGGAGTGGCATAGAAGCAAAATGTGTTGGTAGGTTTTTCAATGAAAAGCGTTTCTCCTGCATATATATTAAACAAAACAATACAATACAATAAACTTTATTTCACGGGGGTGATATATTAACCTAAAAAAAGTTTTCAAACATTTGGCCCTATTATATAACATTTGCGTTGCTTTTAAGTCATTTGCCATGAAAAGTGTTTTTCATCATGTAAATTGACTGAATAGAACGAAACTGGTTGCACTGAGGTAAATTTAAAACTTTTAATGGAAAGGATGGACTGACAAAGTTTCATCTGCTCCATAAGCAGTGGGTTTACTTAATAGCGCTATCGGTAAGGGAGTAATACACTTTTGATGCGATGTAAAAGAGACCTTTCGGACTCCATTTCCGTAGAAGATTTTTCATGCTTGTCTTTTTGCAAATACTTAAGCGCTTAGATCGGTTGTGCGGCATCCTTTGCGGGAGCCAACGATTTTGCGCTTTTGAATTTGCAGGTTTTTGGTAAATTATTAATGGTTAATGAAGCAGAAACCAATACCAAAATTGCTATTTATTTTCTGCAGCATTTTAGTAATTTCTGTTCAGGTATCTATTTAATGTCTTCGATCAGAAGTCAGCGAAAATGTTGCGCGGGAAATAGTGTCAGCGAGAATGTTGCGCTAAATAATATCTGGTTAACATTTACTTATTAAGCTCCAACCACAAGACTTTATTTTTGATTTTGAGCTACACCAAAACATAAACAAAACGCAAAGGATGCCGGACAGCTGATCTGATCTGACCATTTAATGGCTATTCTTTCAGGCTAGTAAGTTTTGCAAAAAGGATTGTTTGATATTGGTTTAGACCCGCACACCTTCAAAATTATAATTTTACCTTTACGTAAATATTTTCTTTAATTTTACAAACTAGCAATTATATAACTATTATTATTGATAATAATATTAACAATAATGATAATTATTGTTATTTTTATTGATATCGTTATCATCATCATCATCATCACCATTATTATTATTATTATTATTATTATTATTATTATTATCATTATTATTATTATTATTTTAGAAAAAGATGAGTGCGCTAGTGCCCATGGTTGCTCACAGTGGTGTAAAAACTATATTGGGGGTTATCGCTGTACATGCCAGAAAGGCTTTAAGCATATAAACAAACATCAATGTCAAGGTAAGACGTGTATGGAACAATCTTGTATAACCTTTGTGTTTTAAAACATCTGTATACCTTGATTCTTGTTCTCTGTCGTTCGATTCAGATTATTTTGTTTATTCGTTCGCTGCCTTTTTTATACAAACGAAGCCTGAGGCTTTAGACCTAATTAATTCTTAACCAAGCGGATTCCCAATTATAAATCTAAATTTATGTATTTCACAATTCCAAACCTAGGATTCTGAATTTCAGATTTGAAGTAGACGGTTTTAAATTTTAGATTCGAAGAGAAAGATTCTGATACTCGGATTACAAACTTAATATTTTGAATTCCCGGTTCCAAGAATACTGATATGCAAGTTTTAAAGAATTGTTATCTCGAATTTTCGAAGCTGGGTACGGAAAGGATAAAGTTGATTGTTAACCGAAAAAATAAGATAAAAAACATACTTTTTCATTTTGTGGGTTATCGAGCAGTAAAACTTTTGTATTTTACTATAAAAGATAACGTTAAAAGGCAACGACGTTTCGACCGATCAACGGTCACTTTCAAGTTGAAGGATGAATTGGTTTAACATCTGAAGACTGAGTATTGCAAGGCGGTACAGTATGATTTTTACGAAATGGGCCAGGAAGATTATTGCCAACGAGCCAGCAGAGCAAATTCAAGAGACAAGGTTGGCGACGCGGCAGCTCATGCACTTATCCGTGTGTACGCGGGTTACGAGCTCTAGGGAAAAAAAATCCTGATTTCAGCCTACAGCTTCATTTAACAATAGGTATTCTTCAAGAGCCCAATCATAGAAGCAAATTGATTCATTAGTTATTTCTATCAGCCAACCACAGCGCTAATTGTTTCGGATTAGAGGCAATAAGAGCGTTTGTTTTTAGTGATTGTACAGCTTTTTTTTTTGTCGTCCTCGTGTTTTTGTCTTGCTCATTGGCACTTTGCGATAGCTACTACTATGAAGGGATGGGTCAGGCTTTCAGAACAGTGTTTCTGCAGGGTTAACATTGTGGATGTTGTTGATCCTGTTGTTTTTGTCGCTGCTGTTGTTATTACTAATGTTGCTTTGTTGCTTTAAAAACTTTCCTATTCATCAGATATAAACGAGTGCGCCAACGATAACGGAGGGTGTAGTGACATTTGCAGCAACACTCCAGGAGGATACTTATGTACATGTCCATCGGGGATGAAGATGAAACAAGGCGGGATTCGAAGTTGTGTCGGTGAGCAGTATACAAAGGTTTTGACAGAAAAGATTTGTGGAAATATTTTATATCATTTTAACACTAATTTTTTCTTTTACCAGATATTGACGAGTGCGGTCAGAATAATGGCGGCTGTGAGCACGATTGTTCCAACACACTTCGTTCCTTTACTTGTTTGTGCAGGAGGGGTTTCATATTGCGAAGTGATAAAAAGACTTGTGGAGGTAAAAAATCGCTATTCACGTATTGTTCGTTATGGAGAAAAACCCTTCGTCTTTATACTTATCGCTAGTTGGGTTTTAGCTCATTCATGCGCGCGCATGCGCAAGCAATGAATGAGTATCGTGGGTGTGAAATGTTGCCGGAAGTTGTTGTAGACGGAAATTAAATTTGTGGACGGAAATTGTGGACCGTAGACGGAAGTGGAAGTGTCCTGCAAGCGTGGCTCCATAGTGCACGGACCTAGTTCGAGGCCCGTACTAACCCTTTTTTTTCTTTTAGTTTTTTTTTCTTTTTTAACTTAAAAGTGCCTATAATGTTTTTTTCTTACTTTGTGATATAATTCAATATTAAAACATTTGAAAAAAAAATTGCGATTTTATCAGTAGACTGTTTAATATTGCCATTAATGAGCTGGCTCTAAGAGCCCTTTGATTATTGTTGTAGTTGTTGACAGGGTTGCTATCGTTACCGCTTTCGATGTCAATTCCCTTATCGTTGTTGTCGCTATTGTCGCTTTCTTCCTTATCGGCTGAGGTGGTGTCATGGGCGAGGATTTCATTTGATTACATCACAAGTATTAATTAGGGCTAGAGATTGTTTTGAGTGTATTGTTTACAAATAGACGCCCGCCCTGGCTACACCATGAACGAGTAATTTTAATACTGCACGAAGCAATGCTGAGTACGATATTGACAATTTCGAGTTCACAAAACTCGAATTGAAAGCCTCTAACACTCTTAATATCCATCCTTAGTTCACTGTATTGCACATGATTCATACATAACTTTACTAAGCATGAATTTGAGCAAATAAGATTTAATTTTGATAGCGTAGTTCAAATTTAGATTAGAATATAAATCACAAAAAAGCTATTCAAGTATTAACTAATTTTGCACTAAGTAATTCTTTTTTAGCCTGTTTGCTGACGGTTTCCACTTTCAGTAAATGCTAATTAAGACCGTTTGCGAATCAGTGCAGAATTTTGTTTTCTGCATTGTGCTTTGTGGATCGGTTATATGTACTCAATTTTGATTGGCTCCACTAGCCCTGTGATTTTGACGAACCGCGTGATTGGCGAATTTAAAGCATTAAGTTTAAAGAGATGGCTAAAGAAGTTAATCAAATTAATATATATTTGAGTACATATTAAACTGATCTAGAACACGAAATCATGCACTGATTCGCAGACGGATTTTAACAACAAAAGTTCGTCTTTTTTTCTTTTATCAATTACTACAAAAACTGCAAAACACATTCGCCGCAAGAAACCTTTTCGATGCGATGCAATCGCTTTTCTTTGCAGCGTTATATATTGCATTTTTAAAATGAAATTAGCTTTAAAAACCGAAACACTCCAAGTTGTCTATAGCTTTATCATTAGGATTGAGTCATTTATAATTTAATATTTAAGATTTTTTAAAGATTTTTTTGAGATTTTGTCTTCTTGTAATTCTGTAAATCTTCACATAAAATTGCATAAAAAGTATGCTTTATTGAAATTAAAGCACGCCTGTAACGATGTCAACATGCATGTAATGTGGTATCATCTGATCGATTTTGACCACTCGACGGCGGATTTCGTACAGTGAACAAAGGTTGCATATTATTGCCTATCGGTCTTGAGATAAAACTTTATTACTAATCGAATTTTTTCTCACAGCTTTGTCTTGTACATCACTTGTTGACCCACTCAACGGGCACGTTTCCCTCAGCCAGAAAACCATGTTAAGAAGTGTTGCAACCTATGCATGTAAATCCGGTTACAGACTTACGTCCATGGCAACTAGGAAATGTGAAGCGGACGGCGAGTGGTCCGGGGTGGTGCCAACATGCATAAGTAAGAAAATAAAGTATAAATCAGTGGAAACAACAATAACAGCAACAAATAACATTATTCCTACTCGGAATTTTAGAGTAGCTATAAAGTTAGTTATCCGAGCCTGACACACACACACGATACAATTAAAAACTCTAACTGGTAGAAGGCAAACCAGTCGGCTATTTGTGGTGAATTTAAATCAAGGATCATTGATGTTTTATTCAAATTCAACTTTCTCACATCAGTTGCTACTAGCTCTGGACAGTTATAACCATATCTTGACTTTTTCCTTCATATTTTAAAAATTCCAAGGGAGACGTGTGAATAGGGTAATAAGACGTTTCCCTTTCTGAAAATCTGTAAAAAATCAAACAATTTGTGCACCTTCCTTCAGAGGTATATTGCCGTGAAATCGGCGAAATTAAAAACGCCGTGAAAACACCCACTGGCTATCAGGGCGGCAGAGCGATAGTGGGAAGCAGTGTCACGTACACTTGTCATGCGCACTACACTATGGAGGGATCAAGGGTAAGAACATGCACGAAGGACGGAACTTGGAGTGGCGAACAACCAAGATGCATACGTAAGTATATATTTCATCAATACGAACACGTTTATGTAGTCATAGGGTATGTTTATAGATAACAAAGCATGACTAATTATAGGGGTATCGAATGGTTCCATTCAATTTATAAGTGCTCGCAAAATTTGGCCTTTGGTCGAATTGCTCGCAAAAATTACACGGGTGCTCGCTTGCTCACTCAGATTCTCGTTAATCCATGAAACATTTTTATACACATGGACATAGTTTTTTTTTGATGTTGAGTTCGATATTTGTGTTTTTGAAAGTATAAA